>JAYMTA010000531.1:0-27313 GCA_036897625.1 Pelargonium cotyledonis
AGATGGCAATCCGGCAAGCTAACATTTTTTGGCATTAAAAAATAGTGGCACCATTCCAAGTGGCGCCAAGCCCTTATTTTTTAATGTCAAAAAATATTGTGGGGGCTAGAAGCCTAAATGATTTATAATTGTGGTTAAAATCCAAATTTTTTAATTCTTTTGGGCTAAAAGGCCAAAAACCCCCGTACAATTAGTTATGTTGTAGTGTTGTACCACTTCGTCTTCAAAAATCATTTGAAATTGATTTTTGTTTTTAAATAAATGTCTCATATTCTTAAAAAAAAAATTATATTTTATAACAATGGTGTCATTCAAAAAGAAGTTGGAATATTAAAGTGGCATGCATACAACTGAAGAAAAATAGAAAAATGTAAAGAAATGAATTAATATTGCTAATAAAGGATATATATATATATATATATGACAAAAATGTGTTCGCAATCATGCATTGTATTCTTTGAATAAATGTAATAAAATCCACAGCACAGCCTGACAGGCTTGATTATACTTACAGACTCAGTCCTAAATGGAAATGGTAGTTGTAATTTCATATCTTAATTGCTATATATATAGAAAACGACTTGTGAGTTGAGTTTTATGCTTATCATGCTAAATTGCTAACTGCTATGCTATTGACTGATAAATAAGTTTTATTTGTTAATCATTTACTTAACTAATTCTAATCATATAACTGCATTGACAATAATATTATGTATTGGCAGCTGCTATGAAAATATTAGTAGTAACACCCGCCTAAAAAGAAGAAAAAATAAAAGACTTGTTCTTGGCTTCTAGATTTTGGACTAGCTAGGCTATGTTTGGTACACCTTTACCAGACATTACATTACTAACATTTCTTGTATCAAGTACCTCAAAAATTAGTTAGCTGAACAACGATATGTATATAGATAAATTGGAATTAGTAGGTCCACAATGATTAATGATGCGGTCCTAGCTTCGTCCTGAGTGAAAAAGAAAATGGATCTCGTGTTATCGTATAAACTGTCATAAGCAGTTTTTGTTGGGCTGCCCTTCTCGTAGTTTTCGTATTATAAGTCTATCCAACAGTAATTAAACACAACTTAGGACGAGGTCTAGATAAATAAAAATTCTATTGAGAATTTAAAAGATAAGAACCGCAAGAATGACACAAATATAATCTCAAATGTGTTGGTGTTTTTGGGCACTTAGTAGGGTAAATGTATCTTGCTCTAAGGGTAGTGTCCTATAATTATTGGGTTCGTTTTGATAGGAATCTTGGAGTAATGGTTAGTATATATACTTCTATCTTAGTGAGAGAAATTAAGGAGTCTTCATTCTCACATTCACTCTCTTCGTAAAATGTTCTTTAGAGCATTCTTGTATTCTGGTTGAGATCTCATACTCGCGTTTAAAGCGGCATCCCAAAAACACATTTGGGGTCCCCATCGGTTTGGTGTGTTACCTTGTGTGTCACATGCTCTAGACATTCTAGCTCAACACATCTTGGCATCCGACGTCTGCATTGGACAAAAAAGACTCGAGACTTAAAATACAACACATAAAAATTCTTTGATCGACATTAGGGTATAAGATGACAAAACACTAATGTGCTTACTGAACGTGACCTTAGTGTGGCCAACCGTGAAAGTTTGGTATGTTTCTGGTCAGTGCGGGTGCTAATTTGTGTTTGTCTTGTCTTTTTCAAATTGCAAAAGGTTGGGTAATTAAACTCATTTTCATGAATCACATGCATGTTGGAATTTTGGGTTCCATGAATCTTAGAGGGTAGAATTTTCAATTCTAGTAGTAGGACAGGACTTTTCGTGCACAACTTAGTAATTTAAATTCTAGTAATATTAAGCTTCATTCATATATTAGAAACATTAATGTGAATTACTTTATGTCTATAAATTGGCACTTGTAATGTAAAATGACATTGAAATCATGGGTTGTATATATGACAGTAGATTTTTTATTTATGAAAAGATCAACTATATATTAATTAATATCATAAACAACAACTTATAAATATATTTCGGGCATTCCAGTTCACTCCAAACTCTACGATGAGACAAAGAGTTGGACGCTCTAGATGTACTATGAGATTCCTCATTTGTGGATTGCTTTACATACACAAACGAGAGAAAATCAAATTCTCGAGCTAACTCAATACAATCATCTAAAACAAAGGTCATATTCAGTACTATACATAACAAATTCTGTCACGAGATTTGAGATAAGCTTAAGTGTGTCCCCCTTAAGGATTATCTTTCTCCAACCCAACTCTATGACGGTTCCACATGGCGTTTGCGTGACAATGAGTAATGGATGTCTAGCGAGTGTGTTGTCGCAATGGTCTTTCATTTTTCTTTTTTGTATTTTAAGCATTTTTCTTTTTTGTTAGGGGCCTGATTTGATTCTCGCTCGTTTGAACTTTTAATTCTCTTGAATCGATTTGTTCAATGTGTCGAGCGTATTGAATCATCTCACTAATTTTTGGTGAAGGTTTTGTTCGATCTTTTATGGTTGGAAGTTTTATTTTCTCTTCATTTGTTGTTAGTTGAATAATTTCACTACGAGTGTAAGAGTATTCTCTTTACTGTTTCATTTCACATGCTCATGGCCACATTGTTCTACTATTGCATTCAAAATTTCAACCAGCTACATTACAGTTAGTCCGTATAACATTTGAAATCTACGAATCAAGTTGCTATTATTTATGTCAAATATGTTTCTATTGAAATTTGTAATATATATTCACAGGCAGCACTTAGAATCTGTAAGGCATAGTCAATTATTAAGGCCCGGTATTTTGTTTGGTATCTTTATGGTCATGTCCAGCCCATCTTGCTAGGTCTTTAAGTAGTCCTACTTAAATACATATATATTGTTCAAGAGTTATATTGTTAGTGTATGACTCATAATCTCATATCTTGAGTATTTGTGAAAAAGTTAAGACTTCAAGTTTGAGTTTAACTCCCATGGCTACCAGAGCTTGCAATTCGTGTTTGTCGTGTTCGTGTCATGTTAAAATTTGTTTGTAACTTGCACGATCTAACACGAATACGACGCGTTTAGTAATTGTGATACATAACCCAACATAAACAGTATACAATTATGAATATAGAACACGAACATATTATGTTTAAAACATTTTGCACGATATATCCAACACATCTGACACGACACTATCCAACACGTTTAGTACGACACATGACCCAACTCGTTTGACACGTTAGTAGAATTAGTTTACAATTATACCCTTATTTGTACGTATTAGGCATGTCTGACATATCGCGCTTGCGTGTTTTGAAGGCTCAACATGAACACGACCCAACTACCAAACGCAGTCTTGGAGACTAAACAACTCTAAGGACCACTCGAGGTAAAAAAATATACCCCCATTTTGAAAAGCACTATGTTCTTTGCAATGCTTTGCTTCAATGCATAAAGGGACAAATTGTAGGACCACTCTGCTAGCTGTATCAAATACTTCATCTGTCTCAACTTTAGCATAGGACAACCCCATATTCCACCTATCTACCATTCTACTCTTTATTAATTGTTTCTTCACCAAGTACTCTTCAACCTTCCTTTTCCTTTTCCCTTTGCTACTACCATACATATCATTTCCAATAATGGAGGCCAATAGCTACAATAAGAACACTTGTAGGTCATTGCATTGATCATCAATGAGATTTTGACTAGAAAACAGAACACACAACTCCATCCATATATTGATGGGCTTTGGTCTTCAATGGGTTGGCAAAATAGCAACCCATTTAAGAAAACATTCCATAACAGGGCCTGAAGAATTGCATGGCACCAAACTTGATAATTTAATGGGAAACAAAAAAAGAAGAGTTGATTTATGTGCATTCATTGGACCACAACAGAAGAGAGACCATCCATGAAGCAACCCATTCACATTGCACAACACTTGGTAGAAAAAGTGGTTGATTTCACTTAATCATGGAGGTCTCAGAATCGAGGCTCAGTGTTTATATACTCGTTGATAAGAAAATAAAAATAAAAAACCATTCACATTACATTGCAGAACCAAGTAGCTGTCTTTGAATAACTTCATATGCTAAGTACAAACCACATTCCCTTATTTTTTTAGCAACTACAATGGAATCCTATGGATGCACATGCACATGCACATGCTCATGCACATGCACTCCAAGTTTTATTTACAGATTGAGGTCAAATGTTAAATGGAAATTAAGGAACATGTCTCTATGTGTTATACTTATACATGTAGCTCTGTACAAATTTAATCCTCAAGAAAAGGAATGAATCAATACTCATTTACGCGTATAGGAGGTACCTAAAACTGAATTCATAAGGCATAATTTGTACAAACTGTGGAAGATGATCATCATTTCTTGCTCTCTCTAAGGACTTGACTGCTTCTTTTCCTAACTCACTAGGTAACTGAAGGCATATCCAATCGAGTAATGACTCCGAGTCCTTTGCAAAGTCGAGTAAATACCAATCCAACAGCTTGGGGATCGCGAACTTCCTCGTTGAAAATCCAACTGCAGCTTGTAAATATTCTCTTTTTGCTGCTTCTAATTGATTCTCAACCTCAGATGCTGTGTACACTCTCACCTTCATTCGCCAAAAGACGTCTAAATTAGTATGCAGCATTCGTGAATCGTGATATAAACATTTGAGTTCTTGGATAGATTATAATATATGCAAATCTGGTTGAATTGAAGCATGGTCTACTAAAAAGTTGCATTTCTTTTGGGACCACTGAGAGAACTTTAGTAGTTGGATCAAACCAAATTCAATAATTTATGAGGATACTTACAGAAGGGGAGGACCAGCTTCCACATGAGAGTGCAAATGTCACCAATGGTTCTGATAGTTCCAATCCCAATAGCCTTCTGGCTGTAATGTCATCGTTCTTCGCGCCTTTCGACAAGGTCTGATCAAAACTCATGTGAGAGCTAGTAAGAAAATTAAGCAAACGAGCTAGATTTTGTTTTCAAGCTATATTGAAATGGACATCACACCACAGCACTTACATATATTGAATGACATGGCTGTCTTAGGATGAAATGTTCGATAGTTATTGCGTTTAGCAAATGTCCCCCGACATTTATAGCTGCCTAACAACAAATATCATGTTAGATCCATGATAACAAATTGATTATTATGGATAAACATTTCATGATCTCAAAATAGTTTCTGTTAGTACCTTTTGCATCAGAGAAACAACCATATCAGGACTTTCTGGTATGCCATGTTCTAAGAATGCCTGAAACAAATATAGCAATGTTACAAAGATCGTTACAAGGCACTAGCTATTGAAAGTTACGATAATGAAAAGAACACGCATACGTTCATCATGCATGAATTGTAAATGTTGATCCAGAATGCAAGCTTCTCCTGGTGATTTAGTCTTTGCAAGCTGACAGAGGCTAGTTTCCCAAATAGGAGCCTGTGAGTTTTAAATACAAAAGAATCAAAGCTCAATATGTGTCCATGGATATATAGTGTGCAAGGTAAAGTGTAGCTTACTTCAATCTTCGAACTAGAAACAGACAATGTGCCATTTTTTTTGGATTGATGGAGGAAGCTTCAACTGCATAGAGGTGCTTATAAGGACCAATGTCTCTCTTCCCAAATTCCGAACAGATACCATAAGGATCCTGAAAATCTGTATCCTTGCAGCTTTCAGGCAATGCTAATGCTGATAAGGATTGAAAACTTTCTATAGGACCCCTATGTTTCGACGAGCTCATTCTCAAGAAAATGCTAGACAAGCACTTGTGAATATTCTCAGAAATTCTGTTTGGACTATCATCTCCTGATGATTTCTCGTCTGACATAGCAGGAGTTCTTGATTTTTGTGTTGAAGATCCCTTGTTACTTCTCGTTGGATTCGCGTGAGACTCTTTTGGCTGTCCCTCATCTGAATATATAAATAAGAACAAGAAATATAGTAATTTTTAAAGCTTCCTTGCAGCTACTTTGGAAGCTAATGGGACAGAATCTGAGGCTTACCAACACCAGTAAGAGCTAAAAGCTTGAATTGCTCTTGTTTCGGATCCTTAGTTGGGTTTGGTTCATTCAAATCTGCTGAATTATGAGTGTTCTTCTTGGAAGATGAAATGTGGACAGCTTCTTGGTACAATCCTTGTCTGTAAAGCACAACCTGTTCCTCAAGATGAACAACCTCCTCCTCCAAAACAGCCACTTCAGCAAGAAGCTCAAGCGTCTAAATACATAGTAACAACTCACATACGAGAATATGAAATAATGATTGATTGATCAAAGAGGCTAAGTCACTAACAGGAGGGGGAAGATAAGGCGGGAGGCGAGGTAGAGCTCCCAATGGCCTTCTGAAAGCCCTCTCCAGAGCTCTGTGAATGTTCTCTTCGCGCCGAAGCTTCTTCTTCAGCTTATCAACCTGAAAAATCAATTAGGATTCACAATTCAATAATATTGTTCCGATGAACGAAACGACAAAACATGGATACATTTGGTATGCAGAATTGGTACATCTTGCTGAAGTGCCAATTTCCTTTCTATGCTTGATCCTTGCTGTTTTGTAGCAGATTTTGGAGCATCACTAGGCATCATCTCCTGCTCATAAACTTTCCCTTTCTAGATTAAAAAAAGGTAAAATTCATCAAGAGCATGAACCAAATTGACTATGCAATATCAGAAAACAGAAATAGCAATATCATATTCATGCAAGACTAGGGGACCATTGTCTGCAACAACCAAAGAACCAGTTTTCTGTGAGATTCCTGATTTTTGATCCTTGTGATCAAAATTGAGAACCCAGCTGGGAAATGGGAATAATATAATGGGAATGGTTTCTTAGGCTGCTACAGAACAAAACCGTATTTTTAAAAAAGACCCGTATTTTATTGGAAAGAACATGATAAAGCAATGAGAGGCAGTTCAGTTCAGTTCAGTTCATTGATTGAGAGTGACAGATAGCTAAAGCTTTAATTACTTTTTCATGCTTCAATGGAGGTTTCATGGATTGCAGCCTTGTCCTGGCTTTTGTATTCATCTCTAAACAGAATCTGCAAGAAAAGACAACAGAATTGAACACATGAATCCAAATTCACAGAAACACCAAAACTCATGAACTTGATAAAGAAGATTATAACGCCAGACAGACAGACAGACCTTGATCACATGAAGAAAAAGAGCAACTCAAACATCACCAATCTGCAAATTTCTTGCAGATTTAAATAATGGTAGCGACTAGTGAATGGTTTATAAGTGAAAAGTGAAAACCTGTGCGTGCGTGCGTGCGTGCGTGCAGCTATGGAAGGAGCATCTGCTGTTGGTTTTTTTGGCGAAATATGGAAGCCGTACACACAAGCACAAACAGAAGCACGCACTACCAGTCTTTTTCTTTACTCCCTTTTTTAACGTCTTGTCTCGGCCTCTGCTTTGTTGTGTCACCATCATCACCGATAACCGTTTAAAACGAGAGCTTCAGTCCCATTCTATATATTTTAGTGAGTAATGGTATATGTACGTAATTTTGTATAATTTTTTTTTGTAAAGGGACATGTCAAACAGATTGTTATAACAGCCAAATATTTTAACAATGACTTGGAGAAATAAAAATTTTTCAAGTGTACCGTATGTGTTACAAATCGGGCGCTCCACGCCAAAAATTTATGGAGGACTAAAATATCATATGTGTCGGGTTATTATTTGATTAAACTTAATATTGATTCATAAAAATAAGAAAAAATGATTGTCACGCCATTTTGTACACAAAATTTTATACAAAATTTGGGACAAATACCATTTTTCATATTTTAGTACCTTTGTTTCAAATTAAATGACATAACTATTCAAAATTTAATCAAAATACGACATTTTTATCATTGGATAAACACATAATATTTATCATTGTTACATTACTAATATATTTAGGAAAAATATTTTTCCATGTATAAATTTTTACATGTATTTCATATTGCTAATAAAAATGTTTAGGGTAGAAAATGGATAAGTTTCAATATTTAATGAATTTATTACAAATGTTAATATTTTGTAACTATTTTGTTATAGATCTTCTAAAAAAATCGATTAAAATTTTTCTATAATATTTGATGTATCGTAATAAGCTTTTACAACTTGTTAGTATATAATTCATAAGCGTTTGTTTACTAAAAATAGTAAATATAATTTTTCTTCGCTTAAATCGATAAATGTAAATAAATATATTATAACATTGAAAAATATTCATTTTTACCCTAAATATTTTTATTAGTTATACCAAATACATAAAAAATACATGCAAATATAATACATGTGTAAATATTCCTCCATTTATTTATTCTATTTAATACTAAAAACTTTTCACATTTCAATGAAACTGAATATTAGTATAACTACTATTTAGGAATGATGAGAGTATTATGAAAAGTTACATGTATATTATTATAAAAATAAAAAATAATGTCTATTTTAAAACAAAAAATAAACTCTAAGAAAATATTTAATATGAAAAGGAGTTATTAATTTTTTATCTGCTACATGAGTCATAGCCTATATCAAATTTTGTCATTGTTGTGGTTCAGATTGTGTCACATACTATCATATGATACATCATTACTATTTTGTTGTAGAATTATGTTTCTACTCACCACATTCTACTATAATATAGTCTAACGGATTATTATTTTTCATAGAATAATTAAAGATTTATTATGATTTCCCACCAAATGTAATGCATGAAATGATTATTCAAGGAAAAAAGAACATTCTGGTTGTGGTATTTATTCAATGGTGTAATTACAATAAACCCCTTTACGTTCTAGACAAAACAACACGATCATCCCACGTTTTAAAAGTCGACAAAGTTATGAATTTTTTCCTTTATTTTAAATTAATTTCCAGATTTTTTTTACCAAACAGATATGCAAATGTTTTATTTTGTCAATAAAACTGTATTGTTTTTCAAATTTTAAAATCCATAATCATGTTGTTCTTAAAAAAAAAAATACATGAAATTAAGACAATAATAAATTAAAACAGAGATTTGAGGTGTAAAAATTTATTTATTTATTTATTTTTTTTCCTTTTTTCTGAATTCATGGGCACTCATTTGAAAATTTGAAGTGAAATTGAGGGCAAAATGATCATTTGGCCCATAAAGTTGACAAAAATAATATTTTTGTGTTAGATTAAACATGTTACACTATTAACAAAATGATAGGGTATCTGGTTCTTGACTTTTAAAACATAAGGTAATTAAGTATTTTTGGCTCCAAACATACAGTAATTAACTGTAATACCCTTATTTAATTTTAAGTCATTCATGCATGTATACCAAATATAAGTAATAAAACAAATTAAAGTGCAAATGTTGTGTTAATTATACTTTTAATTAATCATATACTCCAACACAATACAATCCATATTTCCATTTAGATGATATATTCTCATCCAAAACGAACGGTTAATCTCGCACTCTATATATATTAATATTTACTTAGCTACACCTACCTTTCCCTCTACTAATTTTCTTGCACGTCAGAGCTGGCACGGGTGACTGGACCAAAGCATTATCTTTTTTGCATCTTTACTTAAAGATTTTTTCATAAGGAAACGGTACATTTCATTAAATTTAATTTAAAGATTAAAAAAATACTAGGAAAAATGCACCGATTCTAGCATAAACAATAGATAGGACCAGCCACTCATGAGGAAAAATTGAAATCTACTACAAACAAACTATCGATACAGGAAACTAACGATAAAGCTAAACTTTGAATTCGAATAACAACCTCGCCAATTGCCGGATAATTGTCAATGAACATCAGATCATTTCGACCATTTAACTTTCAATTCTAGAATCAGAATAGTCATTACATAGTAATACTTTATATAGAAACCCAAGGGTAGTGGCGCATGTGGTAATCACACAGGCTGCGTGAGTGGAAAGAGCACATGCGTTCGATCCCCACTCAACACACCCCTGGGGAGAGGCTTAATTATTAACATGTGCCCTCGTCTCGAATGGGATTAGTTTGGGTGTGGTAAAACGGCTTAAATGTGTCAACCGCCAATGGTGCGGACCCTCTCAAGAAACCCTATGGTATAACCAAAAAAAAAAAAACTTTATATAGAAGCTAAAAAAAATAGAATTAAGTTTAGAATAGACAAAACCAT
Source organism: Pelargonium cotyledonis (assembly GCA_036897625.1). Taxonomy (NCBI): domain Eukaryota; kingdom Viridiplantae; phylum Streptophyta; class Magnoliopsida; order Geraniales; family Geraniaceae; genus Pelargonium; species Pelargonium cotyledonis. The sequence continues at coordinate 10,150 of JAYMTA010000531.1, forward strand.
TTAACACGTAATAAAAAGATAAATAAAAAGTATCTACGTAACGAGGTTTTTAACACATTTTCTTGTTGTGGGATCGCATGTCATTTAATGATTTGGTTGGATCAGTTGTTGATTAGTATTAGATTAGTTATTTATTACCATGAAATGGCCTTTATGCCATTGTTTAATTATGCTAATGTTAATTAATGCCAATGGAAATAAGAAGACATGTATAGTAAGCAGATTTAGTTAATTCCTCATACCACACTATTAGAGTAATAAATTTCTAGTCAAAGTAATTAGGTTAAAACGTCAACGTTTTTGCCTCTTTTGTACCCAAAACGGTTTGATGTAATAAGTTAATTAACAACATGGAATGGTGATTACTATCTAAGTATAGGACACATTTGACATTAATCTAATCCTATATTGGTTATAAATATTTTGTGTTTGTTTTAAATTTGGACTATTGAGAATGGCAAATATGCTCAAATGTCAATCTCAATGAAATATAGGAAATTGACATTTGATCAAATTTCACATAAATATATGCAATGGTAATTTGAAATGGATTTATTTGGAAAGCTCTATTTTAGTAATTTAGTACATGAAGAAATGAGGACAAAAATAAGTTGAAAATATTCAATGGTTGCTGGGAACGTACTTAACAAGTAGCTTCCTAACCAAATTCAATTTCTATTAATAACAAATTGTGACATAACATGTCAACAAATGGAGATGAGTGGAGTAAGATTAAAGAAGCAAGTAATATCTTGTGATTCTTGCTTGTCCACATCCTTGTCCTAAGTACCAACATTGAAGTTTTTTATAAATAAAAAAATACTAAATGTTTCAAATAAAATTAAAGTTTACATAAAAAAACAATATATATATATATATATATATATCATCACTCTCTCATAAATTTTGATAATCTCACAGTATATAGTGCTTGTCTTTTTTAAAGTACTTAAAACATATTTGTATATAGACTCTAATTTTATCCAACTAATATTTATATTTTGTTAAATTATATTTTAAAAACAAAAGAAATTATTGCAAATGACTATCTTGTACTTATTATTTTTTTTTGTAATGAATTATCCTAATTTTTTTTACTTCACACTACTATATAACTATTTTCTGCATATTATATTGATTAATTATTTTGACGGAATTTTTCAAAAATGTCAATTTTGTCATTCTTCTCTATTGTTTAAGAACAAATTTATAAAACTTGCTAAAAAATTAATTTTGGAACTTTTTGAGTAATCGTTTGTGGATGTCGAACGAACTTAGACACACTTATGCTTTTTGAGCATAATGTGGAGTGCATTGGATTGAAATCTCAATAGTTTCTATTAGTTCGGGTGGCGTTCTAGATAAAATGGATCATAATGTTGTGGTGGTGCCCAATTTGGTAGGAAAATTTTGAGATAACCTGATGAGATAAAAACCTTAAAAATAACTAAATGTTTGAGTAAAGAACCATGAAAGTGAGGATCTCCCCGGGTGACATAGATTTCTTTCATGACACTTGTCTTCTAACTGGAGTGGAGTTGGGAGATCCTTGGGGCAGCTGAGTCCCATGACCCTCTTTAGGGTCTTGGAGTTCTTTTTGTGAACTAAGTGTTTTATATAGTGAAGAGAGCCTCTCTCTATTTGATCCTTAAATAGTCAATGCTAACAAGTTCGGCCGGGGTTGAGTAATTCATTTGACTAGTCTCTCCAATCGTCATGTATCACAGCCCCCATAATGATGGCGCGACATGAGACCAAAAGTGAGCCCCATTCATTCTCTAAGGGGCTTACTTTTGGTCTCATGCTACAATACTGTTTTATCATAGTGCGATATTGTTCTCACCTTCGATCTTTGTGTCTCAAATATATATATTTCTTGGTTCCATATAGGAACTAACAAACAAAAAAGAAATATAAAGGGCCTAAAATTAGCTAATTGCTACGTCGCGAAAGAATGGGTCTCCCTTAGACACCTTGAGGGTGGTCTTCACCATGCATCATGCTACTATACTTGTGTGATGGATGTTGATCAGTGTGCTACTTGTGCAGGTATGACCTATTTTGCTAGGACATGTGCTTTATATTGCTTGACTCTATGGAAAAGGTTGACCCCTCTCTCTGGATACGGGAAAAATAGAGCGTCGCGCGGGTCTGATTCCCTCGGTCTGTGACAAATGGTATCAAAGCGAGTTTAGGTTACGTAAAGGATCATCATGCGCACGTGGCATAAGCGGATGGTTCGTGGTGACATGTGTCTCTTGAGCGATCTATATATGGGAAGGTAAATGGGGCCAAGCGTGGATGCAACAAAGGTCGGGAGAGTGCGGCGAAGACAAGTGTCGAGAGCTAAAATGTGTGTGCTATGTTGGGCAAGCGTCGTATTGGTGACAATTTGTGCTTTAAAGGAAGGTTCAACGGGAATGGATAGCGGCCATGCACGAGGGTGTGCACCATGAGGGGATAGAGTTTGGTTGAAGTACACTAATTTTGTTGCCCGTGGCAAGGAGGGTCCGCGAAAGGTTAGGCATCGCATTTGTACAAGGGCGATAGGAAGCGACGTTAGCACAATTGTTTGCGATGAGGGCGTATGTGGATTGGGTAGGAGCGAATGTCACGTTTCGAAAGAATGAGTCTCCCTCAAGCGCTTTAAAGATGATTTTCATCATGCGACATGCTCTTATACTTATGAGATGGATGCTAATCAATATACTACTTGTGCATACATAATCTCTTTTGCTACAATATATGTTTTAAGTTGTTTGATGTCCATGAAACATATTTGGCCCCTCTCTCCTTATACAGGAGAAATGGGACACCACATCTCTCAGTCCATGACACAATGACAACCTCCCTTGCCACCTGCCTAGGGCACTAGGGCAGTCCACTCCTTCAAGAACAGCTCTCAGCAGCTCATTTACTGATTTACTTTTATATATATATGGCAAAGGAGATATATATTTTGTATACGTACGGCGTTGGCCGCTTTTTTATGCTGTATATCCATCCATCAACGTAACAACAATACATACATTTTGGTCCTAGCACCAAATAATCAAGCCAAAGATTCATGGAAAAGGTTCAATAAAATTAGATTCGAAATGAGCTGTATAATTGAAATAGCTGAGAGGCAATGCCATTCGATTGAAACATAGTAAACATATAATTGGAGTACGGTATATGAAAAAAGCAATCCCAGACACGTACAGTTGAATTTGTGGGGGCTGGGTTAATTGGGTTGGTACAAAATATACATGAAAAATGAGCAACACAAGACAACAAAAAAAGCAGATGAATTGGTCCATTTAGGGCAGCTTCTGAAAAAGAAAGTTGAGCTACTACTACTCCTTATCTATGGGAGAGACCAAGGGAATCATTAATGGTTGTGATTGAGTAATGTGAGACTCTTCACCACCTTCCTTGTTCATTTTCTGGCTTTCAATAATATAAAAATTACGAATCTTTCGTTATTTTGGTCTCTTATTAAATTGATCGTTCTAACTTAATACTACATGCACCATCACTTTGAGATTGAGAACGATTTTGAAGAATCATTACATGTGAATTGAAATTCGATTTAATCAAGTTGTAGCGGGAGGTATTACTTACGTACGGTTATAATAATTTAATTAGTGAGATCGATCACTTCAATTCGTATATCTTAATTACTTGAAGAAGCTAGTAGCAGTGTGTTAATTACTAAATGTCAGGCTCAACTGAAGTGAGGTGTTAGATTAGATACGTACATTGTTTGTGCATGAAAAGTCAATCAATCATTCATGTTGCAATCCATTTCTCTCAAATAATGCAATATACAGCTGCCACTTGAATTTTCAACAAAATTGCTGAATTGCATGTTGTTATCGATTGATCCAGATCAATCCAACAATATGGAAGTAGCTTGGTTTTATCTAAGATTACAAAATTTGGAGGGTTTAAAGTCAAATTGAAATAGGTCTAGAAATGGTCACAGCAATTTTCAAGAACTAAATTACCGAATAACCATTTCAAATTATCTTCTTTCTGGTAATACAAGATGCAAAGGTTGAAGAAACTTACCAATATTACACTAATAATTATGAATAGAGAGAGAGAGAGACCAAAAAGGATATTATATATTATTGGAGTTGGAGTTGGAGTTGGTGGTTTTTCTTTTCATGGGTTTCTGTGGAGTGTCACTTTTATGTGGACATCAGACCAAATTAGAGGTTGGAAACACCATAGTTCCACTCTGATAAATAAAGGGCAAAAGCAACCATTTGCTAGAAAGTTTCTTCTGAATCAAAACCCACTTTATATCCAAATCAATGTCCAAAAGTGAAAACAAAAATCTGTATCTTTTCTGTTTATCCAGTGTCTTGTATATTGACTATTAGTACACATTTGTAACGTAAGGCCATTTTCAAAAATAATAAATAATTAAATAAAATAGAGAGAGAGAAAGAGAGAGTCTCATCCGATGAGAGATGTGTTAAGGGTTGAAACTCATGAGTCAAGTCACATTTGACTAAATTTCGGCAAGACTCACAAGTATTTTGTAACGACTATAACTATTAGTACTTGACGTGTAACATTATTGTAAACAATAATATTGAGTCTATCAAATGGTTCAGGTAAAACATTACCGAATCTAAATGATTCAATTTTCAATTTTTTTCCTGAAGACTCATAAGTTTCTGTACAAGGTAAAATGGTTCATTAGGTGAAAATATCATTGTCATTCATCCCCAGTGCTTGAGAAATGACTTGTTGGTTCATACTGTAGTATCAAGAAACTTATATCTCCCGTGTGGAGCTCTCTAGTGAGTGCACTTCCTTCTTGCCTGCTAGGTGTTAGTTGAATGCTTAAGTATTGCATGTAACAGTACCCAGATTCATCTAATTCCTTCCATTTTAGTTTCCAAAGTTGCAATCATCATCATCATAGAAGGAGCTGGTCTAAGCCTTAGTAGTAATCTTGTCCTTAATTAATGAGTCTAGTTTTAGGGTTCAATAGGGATCATCATTTATTGACGTTCTATTTCCCTTTAGTGAGTTTTCATTGCAGTTAATTAATTCCTTGTTATAGCTTTTGTTCGAGTTTCCTCATTTCCTTGTTCATTTTGTGTATGCTTATTTTTTCTATTATGAGTTTAATCCTTCTTCTTATAGTTCTGTCAGTGTCCTCATTCTTCCTCTTGGTCTGATTTTGTTCATTCGTTGAGCCTTGTTAGGGTTCTCTTATTAGGTTTTTAGGTTTCCTTTGTTTAGTCTTTAGTAAGTCATGGACTTGTCCTTTGTAGCTAGACAAGGCTTGTTTAGTCTTCAATACTCTCTAATAGCGATCCTTGTTGACAAGAGAAACTTCTCACTCTCGCTGCTGGGTTCCATGTTACATGGTTTGTGGAATCTGTCAGGACCTTTTGAGGTTCAAAGCATTGCGGATCGAAAGTTTCTCCTTGTCTTTTCCAACCCTCATGATGCTTCGGTGGTCTTAGATGTGGGTCCATGGAATATTGCAAGTGTTTTACTGGTTGTTGGGACCCTCAACCTCTTTGCCTCACCAAACAACATTGGAGACCCTATGTCTCAAGTCTGGATCCAACTTCATGGTATTCTTTTTGCTTTTGCTCATCCAGACTTTGCAGCCTATGTGGGAGGAATGGTGGGTTCTATTCTGGACATTAATCAAATGAACGACATGGAGGGCAGATGGTCCTTCTAGAGAGTGAAAGTCTGGATCAACTTCGATGAGCCTCTCATTCCTGGATGTTTTCTAAAGCTTGCTAATAGAAGAAGAGTGAGGATGTAGTTTTGATATGAGAGAGTTTTCGAGGTATTCACCGAGTATCATGTGGGGCACTCGACTTATGCATGCAAGATGGTTATCCATGCGGCGGAGGCCAAGTTTGCTAAAAGATTGAGCTATGCATTCTGCAAGCATGTTCTCGTTAGATCTGCAAGCTTTTCCAAACTCTAGAAAGTGGATGAATGCTACCATTAACCTTGCTTTTAATCCCAACATTTCATTCCAAGCATGCATACCTTCTCCGGTTCATGAAGGGTCATCCATTCTCTCTGTTAATGGTGATGTGGCCTCTTTGGCTGTTGTGGGAAACCATCATTACAGGGATGCTGAGAGAGCTAGTTCGTCCCCTTCTAACCAATCATATTCAGTTAATTATTTGGGTGAGATCAATGTGGGAATAAAAGCCAATCAGAACTCAGAAAGGTTGGTGGGATGTTTCGTAAATGCAGGTATTATTGCAGATTCTCTTGGAGAAGTTGAAGTTGGGATCAATCAAAATTTACTAACTACATGAAGAAATTTGGGTGCGACAGTCGAGGGAACGCGTGCTCAATCTTTAGTGAGATTAGATGGAGGTGTGAGGGTGGCGCGTAAAGTTCATTCGCCAAAAAGAGCTAGAGTAGATGATGATGGAAGTTGTAGGCCTCATGCTAGGGAAGAGCCATCTGGCTTGCATGCACTAAATCTAGTTGGACAGATGGCATCATACCAGTTAGACTCAGGAAATATGGATGTGGATTTGTTGGTGGGGCCCCTCGCTATTGTCCCTATTGAACTCGGATTGGGTCTTCGCAATCAGCAACCGGTTCATTGAGCTAATTTGTAAGATTTCTTGAATATGGTAGAGGAAGCAATGAATGATTTCCTTGGGTTGGCTAGTGGGAGAATGAAAGTTTTGGGAAGTCGAGCGGGCTTTGGCTCAATTATTAATGTGAACATGGCATTTTCTTTTGATTTGGACCACTCCTCCTTAAGATCTGATTGTGGTGGGTCATCTTCTATGGATTTGGTTCTTGAAGCCCACCCAGACTGGACTCTCGGTCGGGTACCAGAATGTCTTATGTGTTCTAATCTAGGTTCTGACTCGTCGACTAGGTTGGAGTTAGGTTGGAAGCAGTCCTTCTCTTTTTCCTCTTCTCAAAAATCAATCCCTCAAATTGTTGAGGACTATAATGGTCTCTTATACCTGGGTATGGCCCCAAATATGGTTAATCTCAGTTTTAATTTTGAGACTATTGATTAGGATAATGGAGTGGTGCTTAATCATCAAGATGAAAAAGCTCATATCATGGTTCTCTCGTCTGGCAATGAAGGTGATTTATCTTAATTTGAAGGTATCTGGGGCCCAAGGTTTCATAAGTTGAAGTTTCCTCTAGGTTTTTCTTTGGTGGTGTGAAGTTTATGCCATTGGGTCCTTGAATCCAAAACCGAAGAAGTCATTTGCAGTCCTCTTCTGAAGTTTTTCATGGGGAAGTCATTGATGGGGACGTCAGTGTTGATTCTGTCTTTGCAGAGGTAAGGAATGAGAATTTAGTTTCGAAAAAGTTTGTCACGTGATGTAGTCCTGGTGTGTAGGTCTCTCATGACAAGAACAGAATGTTGGGGTTAGAAGATGAGCAGTGGGTTGGGCAGAGTTCAATAGATATCTTCAAACTAAAGTGCGTTAGGAGGTTACCAAGAAGGTTGCTTGGAGATCAAAGTCAACTCTGTTCTTCCCATTTTGGGTTGAATAAGTATATCCTAATTCCAATCCTTTGTCAGGAACTAGGAAGAGAGCTGCCTCAGAACCACTTGAAACTAATAGAGGAAAGAGAAATAAGGAATCGTTCAACATTGTGGACTCTGACTCTGAGGGATATAGTTCAACAACATTTTAGTGATAAGGATGCGTGGTCCAGTAGTGAAGACGTGAAGAACTTGTTGGGTGATTTTGCGGATGTTTTTTGTAGATGGACAACCAGATGGGTTGTGTTTGGGGAGCCCATTAGGTAGACAAGGATTTTGTAAGATCTAGACCAATGTTGTTAAAACCGGACCGGTTGACCCGGGAACCGGCAGGTTCACCGGTCCGGTTGTGCACTTGCCCGATAAGAAGAAGAAAAAACACTCTTTTATGAATTGTTGGGCTCACTTTATTATTACAACCCAAATGTATGAGCTTTCACAAAATAAAAGAAATTGTTTGGGCCCATTACAAAGTGAGGCATAAAATGACCCAAATGCAATAAAATATTAAAAATTAAATAATAATAAATAATAAAAAACTAAATCTATGCCTACTTGTGCTGTCTTCTTCTTCTTTACTCACTCTGCGACGCCGACACACGGGTCATCGTGCTGACCGGGTCAATTATATACTCTATGTAGAAGATGGTCCAAAATTTGATCCGACTTTACTCGGATTATATGTAGAAGATGGTCCAAAATTTGATCAGACTTTACTCGGATTATATTCTATCAAAATCTGTGCTGGATTGAGCCGGACTTATATTGTAGAATTTCTTATTTGGTCAAACAAACTCGGGCGAATAAAGATATTTTATGCCCAGAAGTAAAAAGTCTAGATCGCGGCCCAAGAGCGATTTTTTTTTTAAAGCTTTTTCGAGTATGATTCAAGTCCGGCTTCAACAACTCGAACAAACTAAATCCCAACTTGAGAGAAAAGTAAGAATAACGTGTCTTGCTAAGCACACAAGTGAACTTGCGAACGAAAACCCTAATACTAGTATATATCAACACACTATGATTTAGCTAATGTAGTATCAATTTATTGGAGAAAGACCATGGCATCCATGACTAGTAAGTGGTATAGATATTATACTAATGCACACAGATGTCATTGTGAAATGACCCTCAAATTTACAGTCAAAAACCTGAAGTGCTATGAGAAAACTGATACTTTTAACTCATTAAGAAGAAGAAAAACACCTGATTCATCTTCTCGGAAGGTTTAAATTTGATTTATCACCCAAATGACATGATTGTGACCACAAAAATTGGAAGAATGAGAACCTAATTAGCTACGTAGTTTGTCCCTGTGGTGAAAATGAGCAATCTGAGTGTCGTTTTGCCTGTTACTACCTCTCACAAACTTTGGGCAGTACACAGGCGATTGAAGGTACAGTTTAAATAATGGCCTTGAAGCCTTTGATCCTAGACAATCATCGATCTCTTGTAGCCAAGGTCCTTGCTTTGTGTTGTTGCACTGCTTGCTTCCAATTCTTACTGAACTCTTGTGCTCTCTGACAAAAGAGGTGAAGAATCGAGTCAATATTAAGCTTTATATACACGCCATTCCCCAATAAATCAAGCATGGTAAAAGAACAAGCAAAAATATAGATCACATCCATCTCATGAATTCCTTCTCACTGTTTATGTTAAGGGTCCCTAACTGAAGATCTATTGAGCTTACCAGTTTGTTGGCTAGTGAGAACGGAAAAGCCCTCAACTCAATAGTTATAGAATACAGGAACATGCCGAACATGCCATATATTTAGCCTAGGCATGGAAATTACTAATCACACGACGAATAACTAAACCACAAGCCCTGAGATCTACTAAGTTTAAACTTTAAACTACAAACCTCAAGTTACGCAAACAGGCCTAAAGGCAAGATAATCTGCCATCTTGGTTTTGACAACATAGACTAGGATTTGCAATATTTCAAAAGGATCTTTATCACTACCTCCATAAAAATGACAACTGTGCTAAAGTTGTGAGGATTATATACCATAAAAAAAATGGACAGTTGAGTAAAGAATGTTATGTTTTATGCTCGTGACATTTAACATACAGAAGAAAGCAAAACATGCATCATTCCAAACCAAGAAAAGGGATAATATATATACGAATCCTGGAATGCTAAAATTCAACTCCTCAATATTACAATGATATGAAACATAGTGCTCTTTCATAGCTATTTATCAAGTATTATCAAGATTCAACAAATAAGTTTTATTTGACTAACTGACTTCATTTGTAAGTTTTTACCATTATCTTTGAATCCCAACTCTGAACTGAGAAACGAAGACAGAGAACACAGGAGCAATACTGAAGTGGCAAGCAAGATAGAGATAAACTCCCATTCAAACAATGACTACAATAGCTTATCAAGTGTTCAGGCAAATCCTAGCTTTTCCATGTTCCTAAGTTAAAAAATGCTTGAGAATTCCTATATGGATATTCTTTATCTATGGCAGCAATAGACATGGCCAACAATCTATAACAAAATTTCAACAACCCTTAATAGTCACACCCAAGTGTTGAATACGTAATCAGACAATAATACATATAGGAGTAAACAGTAATCTATAGACATTTACAAACCAGAAAGGATAAAATATATATTTCCAGAGATCTTGGTCTAAAGGCACTATCCAACAGTCCAGAAATGGCAATCCCTAATCCTTAACAATCTAGCAAGATAATCTTCCAGTAAGTATATCACATGGATACTTTCAAAAGAGACCTTCAATGAAGTATCATTTAAGAAACCAATGTGAATACCACACAAGCCTTGAAAGAAACCCATTTTGCAGACCAGTCTTCATATTTCTATGGAAAAGCTCTTGATCTCAAACTCTCCAATTATAAATGCACTGCTGAATTAGCTAAATATGGAAACCAATTACTATGCCAAGTGTGGTTGATAATATGGTAGCTAAAGTTCAACTATAATAGATCACAACTGAGAGACCCAAACTAACCCCTCTCTCAACTCCCAAAATGCATACATACTTACATGTGCAAGCTGTGAGTTGACAATTCCTCGCCCAGAGGACATAGGTACAACATCCAACAATTTTTTTGTGCGATGTACAAGGGAGCATGAGCAAAAAAAAAAAAAAAAAAAATCCCTTGTAAAAGCATGTTTTTCACAACAACAATTACCAAATCAACCTAGATAGTATGTGAGTGCACCTATCTTGAGATATGGAGCATTAGAAACAGACCACATTATAGGGGGTAAAAAAACACATAAGCAACATGGCCAGATTAATAAGCATTCTAATCAGTGAGCAGCAACCTATTCCCTCCCTGCCTCCCTTCCTCCCTCCAGCACATATTGAATGCTTTAATATACTTTGAGAAGTATGATTGTGTCCACACTATAAATTTCAGCCATTCATGGGAAACCCCTAACTGAGCAAGTAAAGTTCAATATCACCAGATACGCACATTGGGTTCTGCTCATTCACAAAACAAAATGGCAGATTTTTTTAATTATTATTTTTTAAAATTTTCAGGCTAATTTGTGACAATGAAGTTAAGTTGGTCATCCACTATGAAGTTTCTATATGATAGCTTTGTTTAACATACCTTTTATAGGGTCTTTCATAGTCTGCCTTAATAAAAGCATCCTAGCTAAGATCTCAACATGATCATCCAAGAGTGATTACAATATAACATCATCTTTCACTTAGTTTCCGACATGCTTCCCCACAAACTTGTAGCATATGTATATTGTTGCAACCAAAAATCCAAACACTTAGGCATAAGTGATTGGCTAGATTGGATTGCACAGACAAAGACATCCAATTGAACTAACACAAAAAGACCTTAATAGCTTACTTTCTTAATTATTTATTTCGAGCTAGATTGGATTTCTCAATGACAGCTTATAGTTTAAGCACGTGAATAGCTAGATTGATTCACTCACAAGTCACAACAGCTAACGAAAAGCACAAATTCTTACCGTTGAATGAACAGGTGTAGGATCCAGATCAATGGACCGTATTGACATCTTGGCGATCTCAGTGACGGCAGCTTCCCTGACGCCGGGAACATCACTGGTCAAGTCCTCGTAAGCAGCCTCAAAAGCCTCCTGCCAAAACCTCGGCAACCTGATCCGTTGGCCGTTGGTGTACACGTCCCACATGTGCTTCACCACCTTCTCCCTCTCCTCCATTTCCTGTTATCCACCCAAAAATCCCAGCAATTAGTCAAAATAAAAAATCACTGAAAAAAATTAGAGTAGAAATCGAGATAAGAGACTAACAAGAACATCGAGATCGTCTTGGATGGCAGGGCCCATGTCGTCGGTGAGGTGGTTTAGGTTTCCGGCCGACCACCGGAGCGTGACGGTGCCGGTGAACATGGACCAGAACGCGAGAAGCAAAATGGCAGCTAATGCCCAAAACTTGTACCGCCCTCTCCCGAATATACTCGAATCCGAACTCTCCTTCTTGCTAACTGTGGAAGCTCCGACAGTTGTTGACGGAAGCGAATCATCATCCTTCATTCCGATCCGAGTATTTCGGAATCCAAAACCGAAATTTGATTCGGGGAGACAAAAAATTGTTGTGTCTCGTTCAGTGTGAAATGGACTCGGATTTGGAACGAGAGAGACTCGATCTGGTGATGATGATGATGAGACGAAGCTGAGCTTGAGCTATTGGATTCGCATTTCCGGGTTCGCAGAAAGGGGTGTTTTCGAAATTTTATATTCTTTTGGGGCACCATTTTAATATTAATTTATTTCTCATGCTGCGACGTTACTCCTATTATATCAATTGGAGAATGAATTCTAGCCGTTGATTTCGTCTTCATTTCTGTAGCAACATCTTGATCTAAGCTACCGACGCAAAATAATGAATATAATATGTTTCTTATTTTCGTAAAAAAATGGCATTTGGCACCATGAAATCAGAAATCACGAACAAGTCTAATTTTAGTATAATATTATCGATTTTAATGTCTAATGCACCGTATATAGTATTAGACTACAATTCTTGCCAAATCTATTTTGAGCAGATTTGGATGTGAATTGCATTGAAACACCGTTCATTCTAGTGAAAATAATGTTTTTTTTTATTTGTGAAAATAATGTTCTAATAAAGCTTAGAATAATTGTTTTTTTTTTCTGTTTGGAGAAATACTATAAAATTATGTAATAATTTACTTATTAGAATTATATTTTTTTTCCTGTTGTAAATTTAAGTTAATAATCAATTTTCCTAAGTATACAACGGTAGTAGCGTAATTGGCAACGTAAACTATGTGAATGAAAAACGCATTTGCGTTCGATCCCCGCTTAACACACTTCATAGGAGATAAATGAATTCTAACTAGTCAAATGACTTAAAGGTTTAGAATAAAAAAATCAGTTGTTGTAAGTATGGCAAGCATGTGATAGTTTATGGTGATTGATTGATGATTTCAAATCCAACCATTTTTTATACAGAATTTTAACTCCAACGTTATGATCATCTTCTTCTTCTATTTCGTCATATTACAATTCAACCAACGACAATTTTATTTAAGGTTGTCGCTCTCTAGTCAATTTTAAATTTTATTATAGTAGGTAGCTATGTTTTTTTATATAATTCCTTGCTACTCTATTGGTGGAGGTTGCTACTAAGAGTCTATTATATTGAAGTCACAATTCCCCAACTCTTACCTCCACCTCTCCAACCCATGATATCTCGAGGTCATACGAGCAGCACCCAATCACATTTCTCTTGATCCAACCCTTGTGCAATTGCTATTTTATTAACGTTAGATTCGAGCGACTTGCGGCTTCCGCTACATCACTTCCACCATATTTGACGCAACAACTCCTCCCATTGACACACACCCGACTGAGCCTTATACCAACAGTTAATCATAGATGAGATATTGGCCAACACCGCCTTTGACTCTACCCAAACCCGAAATCACACTCCCTTGTTCCTAGCTGTCCAAACACCCCACCTTATGTACAATGCCCCCGCATCCCTCATACTACCCCACAAATATGTTAACTATGAAAGTGTGATAAAAAATATGACGTGTTTGTCCGAACATAAGTGGACATTAAACTTATTACTCCGTATTAGACAAACACTTTGTTAGTAAAACATATTCCTTTTGTTTACACAAATATCAAATTTTATGCTAAAATCAGTACAGAACAGAAAAATCCCATCACGGGATAATTGTAATCGTAAATCCAAACAGACCCAGCTTTTCAGTGTCGGGCACGGCCAGTCCAGTGGAAGTCAAGTCATTTGGTCATTTTTTTAGGTTATAATTGTTACTTCAATGCAGGAGAAAGGGCCACACCACTATCTCTCTCTATCTACCTCGATCAAAAGCTCATCGACGAAAATCGCCATCATCACCAGTAAGGTAACCTATTTTTCGCTCACATTTTCCATTCGATTTCGCGCTTTACTGTTCTCTTAATCGTGCCGATTAAACCAAAATCTTATCCTGATTGTGTAATTGCCGCATCAATTTCATAGAAAATGTTCGGTAGATTTCTGTGTGTTCACTCTTATTTTTTCTGTTGAAGTCTCGATCATTTTTTTTTGTAGTGTGATCGTTTGAGTTTCTGTTTGTTAGCTAAGAAATGTTAGAGGAAAACGTACTTCTTAGTCGTGATTATTTGTGATTCATGACTAATGCATCAGTGTAATCATAAAGATTCTGTGATTTCTGTTTTCTTATTTGATAAATTACAGTTGATGAGAAACGGGAGAAGAATCATAGTATTTGTAGGTAGATTATAATTGTATTTTGATTTAACTGCATCAGTTTAGTCAAATTTTGCTGTACCTTTCTGTTTGTTTGGTGTAATTCTAACTTGTCAAGTAGTGATCCTTAGTCTTTGATTCTTAGAGTTAGATGATCCCTTTGAGTTTCTGTTTGGTTGACACGAGGAAGTGAGCACTTTGTTTTCCTTGTGTTTTATATCAAAAGGCCTAATCTAGGTTAATTTTGGGATTCAGTTAGCTTCAGTTTATTTGTCATTAATTGCATGATTTGAAGGTTAGTAACTACTTAAGGCTTATTTGTTAGAATCTGACTGCCTCTATGTTCTGTTTAATTGATTGGAAAGACTGCAGGAAAGAAATGGGTTTCAGTGGGCTCATGCTCATGTCAGTAATTTTAGTTGTTTTGGAATGGATTTACACATTTTTTTTCATGTAGCCTGTTTTATAAGCTGCTGTATCACTTCATTTGGAGAATCAAAGAAAGAGCGGATTTGTTTTTAGCATTATGAATAAGGATTATTTTTGAGTGTGAGGTGGTGTCTGTGTTTGAATTTGTGATAGAATGAATTGATAGTCCCTTAAGCTGAAAACTGCTGAAATTTATTGTGTTTATTGTTTTCTGGGTGTTAAAGCTGTAACCAGAACAATGTGTGGCTTCGCACACCCAACAACAACAAAAAATGTTTGCTTGGCACACTTTGTATCTAATTATTAGAAATCAAATTCAACCAATAACGCTCGACTCTGTCTCCAATATAAAGTGGTTAACAAATTTATCTACTTGAGTTTGATTTAGAAATGTGCCAACACAGAAGTAAAAGAGTAATTAGTGTGACATAACATCATGAAGGGTATGGTTTATACAGTTTTTCCTTGAAAGTTGTGGTAGATTCTTTGTAAGAGCTTTTATTTATTGCTTCTACTCAATAAGTAGCTCATTGAAATGTAAACAATACTGCTAAAATGTCACAATTAGACTCTGTTATCTGTTAAATTAATACTAATACTTGCTCCTAGTATGTTAGGAATAGTGAATTTCAATGGTGTGTTTCAAAATATATATGGTCAATCCAGTTGAATTGGAATGTTATTCTTGAGAGAGCATAAAGAAATATTAAATTCCTTTAGTATAAAATTTGAATATTGTATTCTGAATATTATGCTTCAGTGCATTCAACTATTAAGACTTACCTGGTAAAAATCACTCCTTTTTGTGTGTAGTTCTGATTTATTCCGAAAATAAGTTAAGCTAAGATGGATCCAGGAAGGAAGCCAAGTAAGTTCCTTGCAAACAGAAACAACAAGATCTACATGGACCTGAAAGATATTATAAGGGAACATGTCCTTCCTTCTCTTCCTGCCAAATCACTGCGCAGGTTCACTGGGGTCTGTAGGGACTGGAGGCTCATTATTTCAGCTCCCTTCTTTGCCCACACCCAATCAAATGCTTTCCGAGCAATCACGGGCCTCTTTGTTCAATCCCAAGGTGACTCGCCATTGTTCATCTCACTTGATCCAATGTCTTGTGGTGTTCCTGATCCATCTTTGGAGTTTTTGCCTGACCCGGTTGATATCAGATCATCTTCCAATGGACTACTGTGCTGCAAGAGCCTCACTGGGGACAATGCCTACTATATTTGCAATCCTGTCACCAAACAGTGGAAGAAACTCCCAAAACCTAATGCTGATCATGGGTGTGATCCTGCTGTTGTACTCATATTCGAACCATCAAGACTCAACTTTGTGGCAGAATACAAAGTGGTATGTGTATTCTCTTCTGCTGATTTCGACTCTGCACATGAATTTGAGATTTATTCTTCGGCACAAGGGTCTTGGAGAATTTCTGGTGAGATTTGCTTTGGGCAGAACAGGATCTTGCCAAGGTCAGGTGTTCATGCAAACGGAATTGTTTATTGGCAGGGAGGGAATAGTGGGGTTCTTGCCTTTGATCTCACCATGGAGCGATCACAGCTCATCTACAGCGCACTCGGCACTTTGGGTGTGATGGGTGGGAAACTTTGTTCTGCTTCGATGTACGGAAACCAGGTAAGCATCAAATTGCTGAACAATGCATATACAAACACGATGCAGATGGGCAGTTATGCTGAGACATGGAAAACAAAGGAAAATGGCTTGTGCAGTTTCTTTGATACGGCTGGTTTATTTGACAAGGCATCTTCTATAGCCTTTGTCGGAGATGATGTGGTCGTGGTTAAGCAGGAGAAAGCTCTCCATTCGTATGACTTGAAGACCAAAGAAGTGAAATCATTGGGTACTTTTGATTACAATGCGAGAGTGGTGGGTTATGTGAATAGCCTTGTTGAGCTCTAGATAGCCAGACCTCCATGTCTGCTGTTTGCAGCATTATCTAGCTCAGCATATGGACTCTGATAAGTTTTATTAAATGGGTTATCATTTGAAACTTGGTATCAGTTAGTGAAACCTTATTATGTTCAGAATGTTTATATTATATTTGTTTGGTACCTACATTTTACTTGTCTGTTGAGATGAAAATAGTGGTTTTGTATGGTATAAAACTAAATTTAACATAACAACTTATATCACAGTAACTGAAAGGGATTTTTGGGCTTTTAGCCCAATGGAAACAATAAATTGGAGATTTGGCCACAATCTTTGATAATTTAGAGATTTAGCCCCCATTTTATTTTTGCTAATATAAAAAGGTACCCTTGGCGCCACTTGGGTCCTATATTATATTCGCAAAAGTAAACCCCTTCCCTGAATTCTAACTCCGGCCATCGGTGAGAATATATTTTTTTTGGGTCCTAAACAAAATTACGTTCTTTTACATATAGTTAAAAAATTACAATTTATACCCTTTGCTGTGACTAATAATTGTCACAATTTTGTCGTTTCAATACACGAAACGACATCGGATTTA
>JAYMTA010000532.1:0-27285 GCA_036897625.1 Pelargonium cotyledonis
ACTCAGTCACAGTTACTCAGTTAGTACTGTAAAGTGTAAAGTGTAATTTCTACATCATGTACATTTTGCTTCCATCTAGACCACCTCCACTCCCACTTCCACTTCATGTTCATCTGCAAGCTCACCAACAACACTGTGTTATTGAAGCCCAACTCAAACAAATAGAGAAACTTTTAATTGAAGCCGAACTCAAAGAACAAGAGGAAAAGGAGGAGATAATTCGATATCGGAACAACAAGGTGGTGATGGTTTCATGGCAACCCCCTCCATTCGGGACATACACACTCAACACCGACGGTTGCTCAAAAGGCAACCCGGGGGAATCCGGCTCCGGCGGCATCATACGGGACTTCGCCGGCGCCTTTGTAGCTGGTTTCAGCTTCAGAATCGGATTCGATTGTGCCGCCTACGCAGAAATATGGGCTCTCTACGAAGGGCTCAAGTTGGCTCAGAAAACCCTAGGCAGCAATGCGGATCTTACTATCCAATGCGATTCGATTGAAGTTGTAAGCGTCATGCTTGGTCAACACGGGAAAAACTACAAGTATATCGATATTGTGGAATCGTGCAGACGAATGTTGACAACATTTAAGAACGTTAGTATACGACATGTGTACCGAGAAGCTAATCAGTGCGCAGACTATCTCGCCAACAAAAGCTTATCACTTGATCACATGGGATTGAAAGAATGGAATAACATTCCGGATTTGAAGCTGATGAGTTTAGTTCGCAGTGATCAAATGGGAACGGCTACTCCTCGGATTTACAAAGGAGTCTGCAAACCAAGATTTTACAAATGATCATAACCATATATGCATGCAACTGTTTAAAGCTAGCTAGCTACATTTGTTTGAATCAATCAATGTATAGTTATAAACTGTTGTGAGATATATGTTTATAGATTGTTGTGTATCCAACCATGTTTGTAGTAAACCCAATCCTATTTATCTATGCACACAAAGTTTCATCATGTTGTTATATTTTATTTTATACATGTATATATATATAGTACTGGTTACTAGTTTCTTCTTAATTTCATGCACAAAATAAGATCACATATGTATGATTGAGCTACATGTTTTGGAAGTTTTGTTCTTTTGTGGCTCAATTAAGCTATACATGGGCATTTGGCTTGTAGCCTTAGGATGTATTTGAATTGGATATATAGCTTGGGAATTATAAATTTTGTTTAGAAATGTAAAATGTGAAAATGAGATTACTTTTGACATTAATGTTTTGTAATGTGACTTAAACTTTAAAATGAGAATCTTAATTAGACATCAGCTGTTCAACCAAAGATTAAATTATTTTGGTGGAGAGTTTTATCTAATTGCTTACCTGCCTGTGACTTGTAATTTGCTGAGGAGAGGGGTTACTATTGGTCCTAAGAGCCCAGTTTGTGGGTTTGAGTTAGGTCAGAGGTGGTTGAGCATGCATGCAATTAATATTTTGTTGTTGGATTGGAGGGTCTTGCAGAGAGTGGGTTTGGAATTGAATGTGGGAATGGTTGAGGTATGTTCATGGTGATAGTTTGGTTACTGCATTAATGTATTTGGGTTGGACTTGTTGAAAAGATGGACTATTGCTGTTTGGGAAGCGCTTTCTTGGATCAAAGAGAGGGGGTGGCAAGTGATTGAGGTTGAAGGTGATTCCAAGAATATCACGTCGGATCTCGCGTTAGGATTCGAAATACCTAGTATTTATGGTTTGCTAATTCATAATTGTGTTAGTCTAGCATCTAGTGTAGAGAAAGTTTCGTTCTCTTTTGCTCGTCGATCCGCGAAAATAGAGGCTCATACTTTTGCTAAACCCGCTAATTCTATGTCTGGTTATAGTTGAGTTGCACCGGACTCAAATGTAAGGATGGTATGATAATACGATATGATGACAATGCTGCAGTTGTCATTTGTCTCCGGCTTCGCCGGTTGTAACTCACACTTTAAGTATTGATTAATATGACCAATAATATTTTGCTTTAAAAAATAAAAATAAAAATAAAAAATTAGACATCCATTGATAACAATAAGTACAAAAATGTACTTAAAGCTCATGCACAAAGTGCACATACTTCGAGAACTCGTTCATGATGTAACTACATTTATGCACGTGTTCGTATTGTATAAAACATAACCGATCAACTTGTAGTCGACACATATTAAGCAAATGTACAAATCTATATATATTCTACTTGTAAAACCTCAAATTAGTTGCAAAATACACAATTTACATCTTTTCAAATCAAATTAAGTCAAAATTCAGCTTATTACAAAGACTAGACCAGTTGACTTTTCAGTTGGGCATCATTCCCATTTATTTCTTAATATTTGTGGTTATAAATGCATAAAAAGTTCACAATTATAGTAAGAAATAAACACAGGACGAGAGTCCAGACATATTCAGTTCACTACTTGGCGGCGCCGCCTCGATCGGCGACACCAATGGCGCGGAGCAACCGCATAGATGTATTCTGGAAAGAGGGCATGCTCAGTCACGACATGGGTTCGGGCGTGTTCGACTCCGGAATGGACCCTGGTTTCTTAGACGTTCTCGAGAAGCACCCTGAAAACTCTGATAGGCTCAAGAACATGCTCTCCATTCTCCGACGAGGACCCATCTCTCCCTTCATTTCCTGGCACTCCGGTCGACCAGCTCAAATCCCCCAATTGCTCTCCTTTCACTCTTCTGGTAATTTCACTCTCTACGCTCAATTGCTTGAATTTTATATAGATTGTGTGCAATTTGGTTACGATTGTGTTTGTTGTGTGTCATATCTTGGATTTGGGGTTCAAATTAGAAACCCTAATTGTAATTTTGCGTTATATTTATTTACTATTTATGAGTCATCATGATTGGGTCTTGTCCAACTTTGAACTGACTAATCAGTTCAGTCCTGCTAAACTAGTATTAATGGGTCTTTTCCATTGGATGAGAAAAAAATCAAAATTTTCATTGCAAGGAAGAACTGAAGTGATTAGTATAGTTTAATGACAGTTGATGGTTGGCATTATCGTAGTGTGGAATGTAGTGTTTCCGTGAGCATAATTCAAGTTATAGGAGGCTTTTAAATTATCCATTTAATAAAAAGGTCATCTAGATGGTTACTGGTTAGGATTCATTCCATGGGAAGACTTATGTGATTCATTAGAGGGAAGTAATTGTTTTAAATGTTGTTATCTTTCAGAGTACATTGACGAACTAGTTAAGGCAGATCGAGAAGGAGGAAAGATGATATGCGCCGGAACTTTCTTGAATCCCGGCTCGTGGGATGCAGCTCTTCTTGCTGCTGGTACTACGCTAGCAGCAATGAAGCATGTACTTGACGGGAACAACATTGCTTACGCGTTGGTTAGGCCACCCGGTCACCACGCTCAGCCTACTCAAGCAGACGGGTACTGCTTCCTAAACAATGCAGGTCTTGCTGCTCAGTTGGCTCTTGACTCAGGTTATGGGAAGGTAGCTGTGCTTGACATTGATGTTCATTATGGAAATGGAATGGCAGAGGGGTTCTATAGGTCAAACAAAGTTCTCACAATCTCACTTCATATGAATCACGGTTCTTGGGGGGAGTCTCATCCACAGAACGGTTCTGTTGATGAGCTCGGTGAGGGGGAGGGGCACGGCTATAATCTGAATATACCTCTACCGAACGGGACTGGGGACAAAGGGTATAAGTGGGCCATGGCTGAGTTGGTTATCCCTGCTATTCAGAGGTTTGAGCCGGATGTGATGGTGATGACTGTTGGTCTAGATTCAAGTGCCGTAAGTTGGACCATCTCTGTTAGTTTTTTTTATATATAATTAGCCTTTTCTTTATCAGGTGGCTTTTTGTTAGTTCCTTAACTTTGGGACTCCAAAGGGTATTGTTTTTTTTTTTTGTGTTTTTGATATTTGACATTTCCTAGAATGATTTTCACTTTAATGGCTAGGAGGTCCAAAAGATAATGAGTTAGTTGTAAGCTGCTTATCAAGCATAAAATCATTGGGTCTGTATTGCTTTCCACAGAAACAGGTAGGTGCTAGTTCAGTTTGTTTTGACATCTTTTCACTTTTCAGAGAGTATCTGAAGCACGAGAATCTAATTTCCTGAGGTTTTGACTAGGCAAAAGAAGATTTTAGGGACTGATTAGTGGATGTATTTGTGAGTTTCACATTAACTGATTATAATTCGCTATAGAAGATGAAGAATATGATCAGTTTACATTAAGGTAGCGTTTGGGTGAGAATTTAGAATGAGAATCAAGAATGTGAATGGAAAATTTCATTTTGTTTTTAAATCCAAAAGCTACCTTAGTTTCTAACAATCATTGAAGGTTTGCTACTCTTGATTCTCCAATCCAGAAAGTTTAATTTTTTATTAGACGATCCTGAATTATATGAATATGAGAACATATTTCTGTTTATTTTAGATTTGCGAAACTAGAGTTTTGGAGGCTGGTAAAAGTTGTTCTGGTTATTATTTAACATTGCTCATAATACAGTTTGATCCAAACGGGAGGCAATGCCTAACAATGGAAGGTTACCGAGAGATTGGGCGGATGGTTCGTGACCTAGCAGATAAGTGCAGTGGTGGTCGCCTTCTTATTGTCCAAGAAGGCGGTTATCATGTTACCTACTCGGCTTATTGTCTACACGCAACACTTGAAGGCGTGCTCAACCTTCCCGATCCTTTGTTATCTGACCCCATTGCTTATTACCCCGAGGACGAAGCCTTTGCAGTAAAAGTTATTGATTCCATCAAAGCTTACCAGAGAGAAAATGTCCCATTTCTAGCAAGAGCTTAACTTGAAGGTACATTATTTCAATGCTGTTACGCCACCTGCCCCAAACTAATAAGTATCCACTCTTCAAATGATCTTTATATTGAGAATGGTTTGTTCTTTTCGCAGATCACCTACGATGAAGGTCGACAATGGAAAGGAGGGGGCCTAGTACATACACTAATACAAGCAAGTTGTTTCGGTTTCTGCAGCGCTTCAATGTCATATGGATGCTTCGAACCCATCAAAATGAAATCAACCAGAAGGTGAATTGTTAGTTGAAGGAAACTACATGCGTAGCTAAATCGCTATTCTGCTGATTTTTTTCTTTTGTATGGTGACATGTATAGCTAGGTTGCTCCATGCTAATAGCACCATGTGGTCCATATTCATAGTCTCTCTCTGTATATCATTTTCAAGCAATGTCATTTTCTTGTCATTGATGTTTCTCTCTCATTCACTTTCAAGTTGTGTGGCTTGTGTTAGCAATGTGATGGACCAAATCCATATGAGGTTTATTGACTATTGAGTAGAAGCATGTGGTTATGTCCGAGGAGGAGGGATAGGATTGTAATTTGGTGTTTAATACACTATGATTGTTCATAACTCATAATAGTGGACACTAGCAACATCTCTTGCTACTATTTATTAGCATCATTTCTAATTTGACACACTTATTAGGCGTGTTAGGTCTTTCAAATGTGTTAGTCCAATGGGCTCCATTAAATTTAATTTCTTTCTACCAATGTCATTATTATTGTTTTTTCTTTGGCTAAACTGGTTTCAAACCTTAGTTAACAATTTGAACATGAATTCGCATGTGTTTTAAATGTGATTCACTTCTTCGCGTATTTGAGTTGTATAAAATAGATATGAGTAAATTTTAAGTTTGGTCGGTTAAATCCATTCACTCACAGTGAGATAAAGATGTCTCATGTACTTTTTTTTTTTTTAAATATATAAAAATGAATAGAAATTGATATTCCAATTTTAGATTTTAAAAAGTCTTCATAGCTCTGTTCTTAGAGAATATTATTACAATTGAGGCCTAGTGTCCTTCAATTTTACTGTTTCACATTGGTTATATTACAAAAGCCTCCAACACATCTCCCATTATAAGCATATCTTTAAGAACTTTTAGAAGAAAAACACAATCTTAAGAATCTCATTGAAGTATCAATGTTTCTCATTTCTCAGAAGAAGCGTCACCTCAAAATTCTACCCTACAAATCTTATCACATATGACCGACAAGAACGCTCCAACTTGAGACATCAGAGAAAATCTAAAGTGTCTTAACCACTTGACTCAACATCTCATAATTTGTCTTGTTAATTAAAATAATTAAAGTTTTGTTTCAATTCTTTTTAGCATTTATGTTTCATAATACAATACTACGAGTTGTATTTAATAAGATTTGCCTTTTCTCGAGTTTACACTTAAAAAATTAATATGAATGTAATTTTGATCTACTAACACAGAGGAGATTCGCACTCAATAATTTATAGCATTTAGAGAAGGCTTATCAGATACTTAGGTGACATTATTGCCAAAAATATGTAAATCCTTGTCCTATAATAATTATATTTTAATTAGAGATTTTGACGTTTATATTTTCATGATTTCTTTATTTTTTTATGAACTATAATTAGTAGATTCCTTTTTGAAGGCTAATTAGTAGATTCTTAATTGAGTAATTATATAGTTTGTCAAAACTTAAAAATAATGAGATGAAGCATTAATTAGATGGATTCACAAATATATTACTCTCTTTACCAGCAAAGATGCATGAAATTTCCTTCAGAAAAAAAAAAAAGATGCATGAAATAAAATTATAATTTAAAATACAATGGATAATTGGAAATTTACAAAAATCTATTAAAATAGAAGCAATATATCTTGACAATTCGAGGAATAGAAACAACGTACCAAACAGAAACCGAAATTAGCGGGAGAATCAGGAAGCCGCCACGTAACTGAGTCTCGTTCCCTAAAGTGGGACCCACAAACGGATAATTATCTTTTTACCCTCAAATTACGTAGTGTCGGTACCAGGCTCTGCCACTGGTCATTCCACCGCAATCACGGGTCTTTATTTTATTTTCAATTTCGTTTCAGACCCAATTCCGGTAATAATAAAATAACTCAAAAACATAAATTAATTTTTTTTAAAAGCACATTACAATCTGCATTCGACATTTTTAGTACAGTGTGCGTGAGACTGAGAATGAGACACACTGTAATGCTTGTCTACTTACCCTTTTAGGGTTTTAGGTTTCAGCATTACCTTTGTCTCTTCCACCATTTTTGTCTCTTGAGCTTGGAACTCCCATATATTTCCCATCTGGGTTTCTGTAAAAATCCCTCCTTTTTGTGTTTTTTTGATGCTCCAAAATCTCCCATTTTCAGGTGCATTGTGATTTGTTCCATGGAAGGTAGTGGTGGTGGTGGTGTTGTTGTGGCTCTGTTGTGGTGGCTGATTGTCACAGTGGCTGATGGAGCCACAGATCCTAATGACCTGAAGATTCTGAGTGATTTCAGACAAGGGTTGAAGAACCCAGAGCTCCTCAAATGGCCAGCCAATGGGAATGATCCATGTGGCCCTCCTTCATGGCCTCACATCTTCTGTTCTGGTGACAGAGTCTCTCAAATTCAGATTCAGGGTTTGGGTCTTGAGGGTCCTCTTCCCCCAAACTTCAACCATCTCTCCAAGCTCTCCAATTTGGGTCTCCAGAGGAACAAGCTCAATGGGAATTTGCCATCTTTTAGTGGCTTGTCTGAGTTGGAATTTGCTTACTTGGACTACAATGACTTCACCTCCATTCCCTTTGATTTCTTTCAAGGTCTCACCAGTGTTAGGGTTCTGGCTTTGGATTACAATTTGGAGCTTAACAAGACTCATGGATGGTCCATTCCTGATGATCTCTCCAAGTCTGTCCAATTGACCAATCTGTCCCTCATGAACACCAATTTGGCTGGTCCTTTGCCTGCTTTTCTTGGGGATCTGCCATCTCTTGCTGTGCTCAAACTTAGCTACAACAGGCTTTCTGGTGAAATCCCTAGTTTTGGTCAGTCCTTGTTGCAGATACTTTGGTTGAATAATCAGCTTGAAGGTGGAGGAGGGATCACTGGTTCCATCGAAGCGGTCGGGTCCATGGAAATGCTGACACAGCTTTGGCTTCATGGGAACAAGTTTACTGGTAAGATTCCCGAATCCATTGGAGCTTTAAGTTCTTTAAGAGACCTCAATTTGAACCAGAACCAACTTGTGGGTCTTATTCCTGATAGCTTGGCTAAAATGGAGCTTCAGAATTTGGTTTTGGACAATAATCAACTAATGGGTCCAATACCAAAGTTTAAAGCTGTAAATGCTACTTATGCTTCCAATTGCTTTTGTCAAGACGAACCCGGGTTGCAATGTGCACCACAAGTTGATTCACTTTTGGGTTTTCTTGATCATGTTAATTACCCGGCGCATCTAGTTACTCAATGGTCTGGTAATGATCTGTGTAAAGGGCCATGGTTGGGATTGAGTTGCAATCCCAAATCGGAGGTTTCAATGATAAATTTGCCTAGGCGAAACCTTACTGGTACATTGAGTCCTTCACTTGCAATGTTAAGTTCATTGCTTGAGATTAGGCTAGGTGGAAACAGTCTAAATGGTACCATACCTAAGAATTTTACAGAATTGAAATCTTTGAGACTGTTAGATTTAAGTGGAAACAATTTTGAGCCTCCGTTGCCAAAATTTCGCGATAATGTGAAGATCATCAGTGAAGGAAATCCTCTTCTGGTTGCTAATCAGTCTACTAAAAGCCCCTCTCCGATTACCAGTCCGGCACCTGAAATTTCAACATTTCCACCAAACAACACGCCTTCAAGTGCCCCGCGGATACCGTCCTTAAATAACACATCTTCCCCAATTACAGTCCAACAAGCTCCTCAACCGAAAAATTCGAAAAGACTAAAAACGGAGGTGATTATGGGTGGTGGAATTATAGCTTTTGGAGTATTGGCTCTTTTGGTGGCTATTCTGTTTGTATGTTGTCGTAAGAAGAGGAAAGGCATGGTACAAGATCAAAGTTCTATCGTGGTTCATCCTAGAGACCCTTATGATCCCGAGAACATAATCAAGATTGCAGTTACGAATAAAAGCAGTGGAGGCTTATCCAATCAAACTGGGGCTAGTGCCTTAAGTGAATACAGCAACATGACAGAGAACTCTCGTTCTATTGAAGCCGGAAACTTGATCATTTCTGTTCAAGTTCTTCGCAAGGTGACCAAGGACTTTGCACGAGAAAATGAGCTTGGTCGTGGTGGATTTGGAGTTGTGTATAAAGGAGAGCTAGAAGACGGGACAAAAATAGCAGTTAAGAGAATGGAAGCGGGAATAATGTGCAACAAAGCTTTGGACGAGTTTCAAGCTGAAATCGGCGTACTTTCAAAGGTTAGGCACAGACATTTGGTATCTCTTTTAGGGTACTCCATTGAAGGCAACGAGAGACTACTTGTTTACGAGTACATGTCTCAAGGCGCTCTTAGCCGGCGCCTTTTCCACTGGGAAAGCCTTCAACTCGAACCTCTATCATGGACGAAGAGACTCTCAATTGCTTTGGATGTTGCTAGAGGGATTGAGTATCTTCACAATCTGGCCCGCCAGACCTTTATACACCGAGACCTCAAGTCTTCGAATATTCTTTTGGGCGATGATTTTCGGGCAAAGGTTTCAGATTTTGGGTTGGTGAAGCTTGCGCCAGATGGTGATAAGTCGGTTGCAACCAGGCTTGCCGGGACATTTGGCTACCTTGCACCTGAATATGCCGGTAAGATATTATATATTTTGTTTTTTTTTTCTCCGCACGTAAAATGTTAGACACTATTTAAGTATGATTCTCGAAATGCCATCTCGGTTTTGCAATGTTCCAAATCTTTTTTTCCCACCCTGTTTAGATGGAACGTGTAACTCACCGTCCTGTTCTGTTCACTGGTTCTCTTTTAGGCTGCATTTGGATTAGAATTTTTATTAAACAATGAGAAACGAAAATATCATGTTTGTATAAGGACATTTTGTTCATGAAAAGTCTTGGGAATCCCATTCCCATTCAATTTTTTTTAATAATACAAACACAACATTAGTGTTCTGTTTTATGATGCTGATTTACACTTGGTTGCATCCATATTTCAGTTATGGGGAAAATCACGACTAAAGCTGATGTATTCAGCTACGGCGTGGTTTTAATGGAGCTCTTAACCGGACTAATGGCGTTGGACGAGGATCGCTCTGAGGAAAGTCGGTACTTGGCTGAGTGGTTTTGGCAGATCAAATCAAGCACAGAAACCCTTGTAGCTGCAATTGATCCAGCTCTTGAAGTAAACAGCGAGACTTTTGAGAGCATTGCAATCATAGCCGAATTGGCCGGACACTGCACTGCAAGAGATCCCAACCATCGGCCTGATATGAGCCATGCTGTGAATGTGCTGTCCCCTCTGGTCGAGAAGTGGAAGCCAGTTGATGATGAGTCAGAGACTTATTCGGGGATTGATTACACGCTGCCACTTTCGCAGATGTTGAAGGACTGGCAAGAAGCTGAAAGCCGAGGATTGAGCTATATGAGTGTGACTGATAGCAAGGGAAGCATTCCAGCGAAGCCTGCTGGATTTGCAGACTCTTTCACTTCTGCTGATGGTCGATAAGTACTCCAAGGTGATTAATTTCACATTTTCATCATATTATAGTTGTTGGTTTTATTTCATGTCCAGTTGAGACAGTTTTGTGATTGGAGGAAGTGGCAAAAAAGAAAAAAAACATGTGTTTATGTTATTGGATTTGAGGATTACAAGGTTAATCCTCAGTATAGTTACTAAAGCAGATGACAGTTTGTTATACATTACTTGCACTGTGTAGTTCATGCATGTTGACTGTGTATTGCTATGTAAAGAACTGGTGTTTCAAAGCTTGTTTATTGCATATGATGCCTAACTTGAGTTGAAAATAAGATTCCACTTTGAACATGACACCTCTTGTTCCATTGTGACAAAAAAGAAGGTATTATTTGGTGGAGTAATTGTTTTCATTATAGTATCTTGGAGGAAATCACAAAAGTAAAATTATATATGATCAAATGTTACAAATTTACCACTTGCTTTAGGCTTTAGCAAAAGGGGTTTTGGCGGAGATTTATTTTTCATATTGTATTATTTATTATTATTATGAAGGGTGTTGTCCTCCATGGATGGGCCCGTTTTACAAAGAGGTACCAACACAAATAGGTGGCCGAAAAAGTAGCAACTTTGAAGAGCTTGTATGTCGATCTAAGCTAGTTATATGTTGGACATTTTTATTTTGCCGTGTTCTTCTATGTCTTATCAGTCAAACTATGGGTCTCGCTTAATTTTGTGGTTTGTTTAAAGCCTGTGGGGTCCATTTTAAAAAAAACTGCACATTTCACAATCGAACGGCTTGTTTTGGGGCTACACGCTAAGGATGACGCGCTTTTGGCTCCCATTTTTTTAGCTCACACGCCTTTACAAACATAACAACGTTGGGTGATGTCCTCATCCCACTCCGAAAAACTTCCCCGGAGCCCATTTT
Source organism: Pelargonium cotyledonis (assembly GCA_036897625.1). Taxonomy (NCBI): domain Eukaryota; kingdom Viridiplantae; phylum Streptophyta; class Magnoliopsida; order Geraniales; family Geraniaceae; genus Pelargonium; species Pelargonium cotyledonis. Next base: position 11,348 of record JAYMTA010000532.1, read on the forward strand.
CCAAATGGGTACCATAACAAACAGGCGGCCGAAAAAACAACTTTGAAGAGCTCTTAAGTAACCCTACGCTAGTCGTATGCTATAAATTTTTGTTCCGCCAAGTTTCTCTGTCTTATTTTTCTAATGAGTGTCACTTAATTTTGTAGTGCGTTTTGAGCTCATGGTGTTCATTTTTATAAAATTACGCGTTTTACGATTGAACAACTTGTTTTGAGTCTATACACTAAGGATGACGCGCCTTCGGCTTCAATTTTTGAGTGCACACACCTCTAATATGAACTTAATAATGTTGGGTGGTGTCCTCACTCCATATTGAAAAATTTCTCCAGAGGGCTGTTTTGCAAAGGGGGTAGCAATACAAACATATGGTCGTAAATACATAAATTGGAAGAGCACATAGGTGGCCCTACGTTAGTTGTATACTGAAATTTTCTGTTCCGCTGAGTTCTTCTATCTCTTATCTTTCCAGCAATGGGTCTCACTTAATTTCTTGGTGTGTTTAGAGACCGTGACGGCCGCTTTCGCAAAACTACCTTTTACACGTTCGAGCGACTTGTTTTCTTTTTTATATATATTTTTTAATTTTTTTATTTTATAAGCGACGGCCTAAATGTGTATATATACAAGTAACTAATAGTATTCAGGAAAGAGACTATTTCTCTTAACACTAGCCTAGAGTTTTTGACACCTTACCGCATCAAAATTGTCTCTTACACCACCACCACCAAGAACGGCCTGTTTTGGGGCTAAAAACTAACTAGGACGGACACTTAGATCCCCATTTTTAAGCTCATTCCGAAAAACTTCACCGGGCGATTTCCAAAGAGGTGCCATCAATATTTGACTAATACTATGAATTTCTCAGGCCGGTTTACCCAACCACGTTCATAAATTATTTATATCCATTTCATTGGCTGAATAAATACTGCTTACATCAATCATATGAATCATGAATATAAAACTAAAGTGTGATAATTAGTTCACATCTTACAAACAAACATACCCACCAGTGAAAATATAATACATCTGAATGTAAACAAGTCATCAAAAAGCATCACTTTTCTTGCATCTCGGACTCAGTTGCAGGCTGCAATGCCTCCACAACTGGGGGTATGCAGTCCACCTTGTAACGCAACGCCTACAACAAACCAAATCCACCAACTCATGTCAAAACATCCAAGTTACTACCCAAACACTTGTTGCGTGTCTTTTACAAGTACATCACTCGTAGACAATTATCGGTGGTATTTAATTCATTCATTCATCTATGCGACAACAAGGGTAAAAATGGACTTGCAATCATACCAAACCCGCTCTGAATCCAAAACAAAAAAGACTATCTACCCTAGTCCCTAGTAGACAAAGGCAATTGATATACTAGCTAATTAACAAAACCAAAGAAAACAAACATAAACGTAACTTGAAAAGGAAAACTAAAGTCCTCAAACCAAAGAACTGACAATACTATAACAGTAAATTATTATTATTCCTATTATAAATATCTAACCTTTTTAAAAAAAGTTGAATATGAATTGTCCCAAATGAGTTTATAGTTTCCCGCCATGCACGTGCAGAAGTTTCCCTGTGAGAACATCAATAAAATTCATCCAATTAGTCCATTATTGTACTACAAAACACATAAAACGGTGTTTTAAATGGAACTCACTTCGTCAGATTCATAACGCCGGTAAGGTAATATCATCTGTTTGATAAGCACCATGCCACCACCGTCATCAATATAACATAAAAGCAACTAAAGTAAAAAACTCACGACATATAACAAGGGCTGCGAATGGGAAAAGAATTCAAACTTCAGAGTAGTGTTATAACTTTGTAGTTTAACTTACACTTCTTTCCCCAGTAGGACTTGTATACTCCACGCTGAATCCAATATCCTGATGCACAACAAGAAGCTTAATCCTCACATACAAAGCTATTACCTAGAATCTCATACCATTCATATAAAAGGCTACATAAAAAAAATTATGCGGACCTGGCCTTCAATTCGTGCAATCAATCAAAATGCCACTTAAATCTTATTATTTTTTCCGTGGAAATAAGGTTTAAATTCTAAAACACTATTGGTGGTCCAGATGAAAGAGTAGAAAGATCATTCAGACCTACATTTGTCATCACCATAACGCTATAAAGGAGTTAAAAACTTAGCCTTGCCTAAAAGACATTAAAAAGGTCCCATAAGCTCCATGGAAAGACCTCCACCAAAGGAGCAACATGAATATAAAATAACAACAGAATGGTAGGCGTGTGAATACCACCCACAAAGCCTAAACGAAACAGTAACAGTAAAACCCATAGTAGTCAACACCACCACTGTCCATAGAATATTACCAGGTTCATCTTCCCTTGGCCCAATGAGAAGTTCCAAGCAATATATGAATTTATTGATTCCACGATCAAAGGCACCTATAAGAGCAATATCATCATACTATTATGATTCCAACACCATTTCAATCATAAGAGCTAAGAATGTTTAGAACATCTGAGTGAAAAAGACAATCATGCCATCAAATACACCCACTCAAACCAACACAACTGAAAAGAAAATTTCTATCGTTCCAACAGATATCACTAATCTACGCAACAAATTAATTCTTATAAGCAAGTTGAATAAATATTTATAAACCAGGACAGAGATATAAAGATGTAAAATTATATAAAAATATACATTTCATGTCAGCCTGACCAGTACTACTTTTAAAGGGTGTGCAACAACCTAATTCTTGTTATAAATACCATGTACTGAATCATAAGACACCACCTGAATTCATTGCCCCTCGCAGAATTTGATAGTATTTTTCTACCTTTAAAACTTTTCTACATTTGTTATGCTTATATGCAAGTAATACATCTAAGTATGCATATGCATTTGTTAAAGTATCTCACATTGAAAGAATGTGATAATTGGCACCACTTGATATACTAGTTGGGCTCTGCACCTAACAACTTAAGCTTTCAGGTTTTACGAAAATTTAACATGGTATCAAAGTGTTAGGTTTGGGCCTAATGACCCATATGTGCTGCCTCCCTTATTGGTTCACATGCAGCGTTAGTCGGGGTGTTAAAGTAACCCACACGGAAAGAAAAGAATTCTGACACTACTTGATATTAGTTGGGCCCTCCATCTAACAACTTATGCTTTTTGGTTGAAGTAAAGTTTAGCACCATAGTTGAGAAAGTAAGGAAAGAAGTGGTATGTTACTGGGTTGATTTTATGGGATTATTATTTAATCATGTAAATCTGATTTTAAAAAACCATTGAAGCAATCATCAACTTTCAGATAATTCTTATCTTCAAGATAATACCAAATTAAATCATAGAGCATGACTCTCCATAAATCCTCTTTGACTTTTTAGTGACAGCGTAAGATGGCATGAAAACTTACAAAAGCTTTTCTGAAATTTCTATTACTTGAAATTCTTTGTCTCTTATTACGAAGACATTTGTTTCAAGAGGCATAACAAATGTAACATTCTACCCTGCTCGCCATTAATACAAAGTCTAAGATAAATTTCAAATCTGTATATTATGAAGTCTAATCTCAAGTCATAATATAGTTATAGATATGCAACTTTCTTCTTTCCTAAAGGTTTCGATTGCACCATTCAATAATATACATGATGCTTGGATGAATATTCAGTAACAAAATAATATTATATAACATAGAGAGAATAGTTCACTAAGCACTCAGTCAATCACTCTTTTTTTTATACGTCTCTTATGATTGCCAATTTCTTAGTGCAATAGTACATGAATAAATCAACATGCATAAAGGGAAAATCGTGTAACCAGATGTGAAAACAAACCTCAAAAGTTTTCCCGGCAGGAATAATTGTCTCCTTGTAATCATCATTTTTCCTGTACAGAATAAACTAAGGTTGCGTTTGGTAACTTGGATTTGATTTGAAATTCGTCATTTGAAATTTTGGATTTCAAATACAAATATAATGTTTGGCAAGCCATAGATTTTCCAATGACAAGATTCGAGCTGTCATTTGAAACATCATAGAACATGTTTTGAATGCTATTGGATTTCACTCAAATACAAATCCAAATTCTTGGAGTTCCCAAACACCTCATTTGACTCAAATCCAACATTTCAAATGAAATGATGGTTCCCAAACACACCATAACAGAACTTCAACCTGGAAATACTGACACCAATATCATTACAGCACATGAAAACTTACTTTGCTTCAAATGTGCCAGCAACCTCTGCCGATATAAAGAATGGGGAATTCGCAAAGACCTCACTGACAAAAAATAAAAACAATAATAAACATAACAAGAAACTAACACAAATTAATCAAAACAAAAATGCCCAATAGCAACAATTATAATACAAAAATGGATAGGAAAAAAAGAGGTTTATAGGTGAGAATAATAATGGGAAAAATTTATCAGTCTCAATTATTAGGTTGGAGGGATGGCCATGAAGTAGGTCCCACATATTACTACACAAGCTACTTAGAGCATCCGCATCAAAGGGACTCCAATTGAGTCCCTATGTGCTATATATATATATATATTGCCACAACAGGAAGGGCCGATCATCATCAAAATTAAATTTTCCATTTATGGGACTGAAATGGAGTCTCATATTATCATATCATCACTTATTATATTTTAAGAAATTTTGTCTCTATTTGCTACATGTTATTATGTTTTGGCTAAAAAATTTAAAATGAAGTGACCATTGAAGTCCTGGACCTCTTTTAAGGGCATGTACCTCTTACAAGTTTCTCTATATCAAAGGTCTGAATGTTTTTTTGAGGAACCATTTGTGGTCCCAATGAATTGGGGACCTTCAATGTGGATACTCTTATTCTGGTAGTTACACAGCTCTAGTGATGGACAGATTTGTAGTAGGTTTCTCTAAATCCAAGTGGTCTTATAAGGGGTTCTTAATTTCAGTCTTGTTTAGAAATCTACTTTAATGTTCTATACTGAGTATGGTTTGTTCTGTGATACAATCCCGACCCTCAAATATAATAACACTAGGCTTTAATGGACCAGATTTCAACCAGGCCTAGTTTTCATAAACCCTTGCTCTAATTACAAAGTCCCGTGAATTACCCCAACCCGTTTGACATCGAAGACATGATGCACCACATCAATAGCCTACATTAAAGCCTAAGTGTTCACAGTAGTAGTTGGATATGCTTAAAGCTCAATACCCAACTAAACCACACACACACAAAAAATAAAGAATCTAAAAAAAAGGCCAATATCATCTCCTTTACGCTTCAAACTTCAGTCTGCCTCAGGGCACAGCAGACGAAAAATAGAAGGGGCAGTTAATTGAAGCCAGTAAATTATGTTGACAAAATGAATACTTAATTTACCAATCAATTTATCAAAGTTAATGCATAACAAACAATGTTGTCATCCCCCATATTAACAAAGACAAATAAATTACGACTTATAATTATAGGAACATTGAAACAGAGATATATAATAATACCTAATGCATTTGATGAACCTTTCGAACTCGGAGCTGTAGACATCAACAGCTTGTTCTAAAACAGCTACATGGTGTTTTTTTCTGCCCAGTTAAATTACCAAAGAAGCAATGAGAAACATTAGCAACAAAGAAAATGTCAATTGCATCATATCATCCATGATATGTTATTACTACCAAACTTAAGGGAAATTACATGGACACCCCTTCAAGTATCCCAATACTAAAGTTACCGCACCTATTTTAGATGAGTAGTATAAAAAGGCCCAACTATTGTTAAGGAACCCAAAAAAGGAAACCAACAAGAACATTAAAGTTATGCAGATGTCACTCTAGAGATTTCGAGAACATTTGAGCTCCTGCCTCCTTTCATGCCAATTCTACATAAACTTGATATCTCCCCATAATTATTGCCCAAAACCTCTAATTTTCATTTTATAAATTGCCAACTTCTCTTGCCCAAGGTACTTCCACTTTCCAATAATTAACTACAATAATGAAGACATAATCAAACATTAACGTTTTGACTGCCACACCTCTCAATAGGAGAAGAAAAAAAAGAACAGTTTGTAGCATGCCAAGTGAAGGGGGGGCATTCAGCAGCATGCACAGAGAGCAATCCTCAAATACTGTACCTAAAAACCTCACACCTTTAATCAGGGTTACAGGGGATCACCCTAAAAATATCATAAGTTTATTTAGTACTTTAAGTATGATCAGCTTAACAAGCTATCCTATCATTTGTCAGCTTGTTGCATTTATTATATTTGAGGTAAACGTCAAAAAGGAACATGAAAAGCTAATTGAAATCATGTCCTGTGTTTTTTTAGTTCAAAAGGATTGTGGATATTGATGTTATGTAATATTTAACAGCAGCTAACTAGCTAACCCAATATTTCCAAAGGGAAGAAAATCATGTGATTACTAAAAACAGAGGGAGGCAACTTTAAATCCGGATACTTCATGGAAGAACCGTATAATTTACCCTTTATCTTAAACTGAAAATACGAAGACTGCTAAAATTCTCACAGTTTTCTTGCATCATATTGCCCCCATGATAATGACATAAATAATCGGATAAAAAGCACCATTGTCGTTAGGTTGTACAAGGGCGGTCCATAGCGTTGCCGTTGTTCCTCCATGGGGCTGATAAAGATAATGACACCATTAGATGAATATTATCCAAATACCTACAATATCTATTGTTTAAGGGGAAATTAACAACAAAATGGAAGGATACCCTTCATCATCATTTATTTGGCGAATAAAATCAAGTAAAACCTGCACAAATAGAAAAACATTATTAAAAAAATGACACTATCAAATTACGCATAACAGTCTACTTAAAATGCAAAATAATCCATATCACTACTAACTCTATACTAAGGGGAATATTTGAGCTGAGTTCAGCCGAACCAACCTAAGCTTCAGGATTAAAAGTCACTACCCAGTAGCAAAGCTAAAGCTTGGTTCGGATATATATAATACAATGTCACTTCTAAAAATATAATGCTATAAGACCAATCAAATGTCCAAGACAAAAGTGCAGGCTAAACAAGACAGCCTAAGGGATCTTACTTCTGGAACTCCAACCAAGTACTTCACAAGAGTCTTGTAAACACCAGTAGCAGAACCAAGTTGAGCCAACTGTCTCCTCCTGCAAGCAAAACCAAGAATGATACAAAAATTCATTCATTGCTTGCGCATCAACTAAAACAAAGAAAATTGTGGATGTTTACCTATCCATTTGCTGTTTCCATAATAGAGCATATCTATCACCTATGTTTCCACCTGAACTAACCAAAGCATCAACTTCTGCTTGCTTATTCCTCTCTGAGCGTTCCCTTTGTTGTCTAATAAGTGTTCCACGAAAATCTTGAGGCATGTAGGTCATAACTGCAAAATATTCAAATATTCCTAAATCAATTGATGATTATCTCTTTTGGCAGTAGCCTCGGTATTGTCCATGAAACATAACCAATTGATATGGCTTTGGCACAACTAATGCCATGAAGCTCTAATAAGGTGATGTCACATGATTTAACCATTTTTTTTCATATATAATCAAATTGAAAACATTACATCTTAAAATGAACTGTTGACATGTATATATGAATATGGATACTAAAGCAAAAACAGGTAGTTAAAGTGTTGACTCAACACATAACTCGTCTTATTAAAGAAGTCATCATTACAAGCAAATGGATACTAAAGCAAAAACAGGTAGTTAAAGTGTTGACTCAACATAACTCGTCTTATTATAGAAGTCATCATTACAAGCAATCTGGCTCAAATTTACCCACAGGCAAAAACACCATACATATGCCTTGCAATATTTGACCATTTAATCAACAGCGAATACATTGATTTTTTTTTTTAATTTTTTTTTAAACTTTTTGACACAGTACATGTAAATGAGCATTCACAAAAACTGTGAGTGCTTCTATACATGAGCACTTTTCTTTTGGTTTAAAACATTAGTTAACCAATGGCATATACTTATTTCTAAAGCTATGAAGTTTATGTTCTATATATCTATTATACAAGACTGGCAAATAGCAAATTGAAGCCAATTAAAATTTGATCCGAATGGCATCCTAATTGATGATGTTTGGGTGATAAGCCTACTTGAAGGAAATTGAAGGGATGAAGAATAGAACTTTCTTTTCTACAAAGCACGCTAGACACAAACCATTATGTACTGGTGATGTTACCAGCACTGGAGTAAACCACACACCAAAAGAAATGAACTGAAGAACTTTCATGAGCAGGGTGATTTATAAGCCAACATAGTTAGCAAGAGGTGAATGAAATTGAAGGTATAAGACACACAGAGCTAATGTGTCTTAACAGTCATTGATAAGCATTATAAGCACAACTTTAAATTTTCCCATCAACTTATACATATAACAACATCTAAAAAAAAATGATGTAACTTGCATATAAGATTTGGCAAGGAAGTGATTAAAGTCTTGCAAAAGTTGCAGATAAATATACAAATAATTGAAAGAACTAACCTGTGTTGAAAATGTGTTCAGAATTTTTCGACTGGAAAGACTCCAGAACTGTCAAGGTGTGCTTAAATTTATCTCTGAGCTTCCCCAAAAGAATAGCAAATTCAGCATCTTCAGCTGTGGATTGTTGTTGAAGCTATACTCAAGCAAATGCATTCATAAATCATAATATACATTAATACCAACACCTCAAGTTAAATTGCAGTGCTAAGGGGAAACTTGATAATTTTATGTAGTTAATCTGGAAAGAAAAATTGATGATAACATCTTACAAGAAACATTAGGTAGCATTTTGATTAAAAAAAACAAATAGAATTGAAATCAAGAATGGGAATGGGAATGAGACTCACATTCTATAGCCATTTTCATGACCAAAAAATCATAATCCAAACATGAACAATGAGAATCTCATTCCCATTCCGATCATTTATCCCCAATTTTGAACAAAAAAATTCGCCAAATTAGTGTATATCTTACTTACCAGTGACGGCCAGTGAGATTTTTCAAGTAAATAAAGTATTTCTTCAATATGTTCACGATTCTTCCACATGTTCTCGTCAATTTTATGAGGAGGTTGACTGTCTGCTTCACGGACCAAAGAGCTTAGACCTAGAATAAGATGGTACTGGAAGGTAAGGAAAGTCAAATAGTCCACCAAAACCATACAGTAAATTGTTAACACACGCAATTTCACAACTTATCCAAGTAAATTAGCTCTCTGTTTAGATTCTTGGATTTGAAAACAAATTCTGAGTTTAAATCGAATCCAATGTTTGAATGCACAAATAATTCGGATTCTGAGTTGCCTCAAATCCAATAGAATTCAAAACATGCTTACAACATAAAATTTCAGATTACAACTCTTATCTTGTCATTTGGAATGCTATAGTTTTCCAAACATTATATTTTGTGTCTCAAATTTCATATCATGAATTTCCAAACGCAAACTAGCATTGTGAGCGACTACAATGGCAGACTTGTCAGCAAAGCTCCGAAAATGGTGTAATTTGGCTAATTCAACAACTAAACAACTTAATTTAGTTAATATCTCAAGAATCCAAGCTTCAAACATATACACAAACAAACATCAATAATAGCAAAGAATAAGCAGAAACAGATGGCAGATAGAGATAATTTAACCTCCGGTTGCCGGAAAATCATGGAGGAAGTCGTTGGCTAGAGAACGAAGCTCCAACGAAAGGCGAGAGACATCATCAGAAAGGGAAGAAAATGGATATTTATCGTAATAAGAAGCCAGAAACTTCCTGGTTATGGGAACTAAACCCTCAGTAGAAGCCATATCCACCAATCACCAAAAACACAACACCACCACCGACACTAGCAAGCAGCACCGCCAAAATTATACTCCTACAGCACTTAATATTAAATGACTGCAAATTAAAGTGCGGATTTTGCTTTTCAATCGAAGAAATTGGAAGAATTTCTGGTCGGTATTTCAATTTTCAATACTGTAGAAGAAGAAGAAGAGAAGACGGGGGTTTGTAAAAAGTCCACGATGGGAATGCATTGGTGGGTTAGATTCTGTAGGTGCTTATACACTGTAGTGCTACTGTGCGTGAGTTTATGGAAAGAGGCCCAAAAACCAAAATAGACATCCAGGCCCAACAAGCCCAATAAAACAACATCTCCATCAATCTCCTTCTCTCTCAATTTCTTTTCCTGCGCCGATCCGATCTGTGTTCATTTCTCGCTGCCTGTGACATACATTACAGACAGGTTAGTTTTTATATTAGTGAAATGAGTTGAATATTGTTTCAGAGTGTTGGGTTTGCGCTGTAAATTTGTATAAATATTGAATTTGATGGCATAATAATGGTTTTAAGTAAGTAATTTATTAGCTATTTCTTTGAACCTATGTTGCATGGAATTGAGGTGGTCCAGGGCTGCTTGTTTCATTCAAGCTTCTGAACTAACAAAAATTGAATGCTGTAGATGTGCAATATATATGCATGTAGTGTTCATGTGTAGTTGTGTCTGAATTGGGAATTATTTGTTCTCTACCCTCCAATGGAGCTCAATCCTGATGTAATTAGTTGCAAATTCAATGTGATATCTTTTTCCCACTGTAATGAGTAAATGTTGGAGGTTTGGGTAGGAAACATGGATGGACAAATTCCATGTATAAACAAGTGGGTTGTATTTTATCTTCGAGTCTATATAAACTCTAAGTATACGATATAGCATGTGGAGATTGGTGATTGTTGCAGTCATCTCAAACTCCAATATGCAATTGGCTGTTTTCATGTAATTTGTGTTGTTATGCATAGTTTTTTGTCTAGCAGTTGCCTATGCTATTACATGATATTTAATGCTATTGGATGTTGAAGAATGAGAAAGCGTATCCTCGGCATTTCATGCATAGAGGTAGGGTGTGAGTATTTCTGAAAAGAGAAGATATATAGAACTCTACACGATCCAGACATTTCATCTAGTGAGGATATTATTTGTTTTCTTACTATCTGCATATATGCATCTCTATTACTGTTTTCTGCCTGTTCCTATTTTTTAGTTCTTCATGCGGTATCAAAATATATGGTACCAAAATGTAGGTCCATTTAGTCCCTATAGTTTATGGAAATAGCTGTATTTAACATTGCTCTATATGTGAGTATCTAATCTTGTGTTCACTACTTGCTATATATATGCTCTACTGATGTCCTGTCTGTATCAAGATGAGGGATACTGTTGGTATTTCATACATATCCATCTTCCCAAAAATGAAAGATGACACTTAGTTTGGGACAATATATATATATATATATATTTCACTAATGACTACTCATTAAGGATAGGTTTGTTAGGGTTGGACTTTCTCCCTTGTACCCCAGGGGCACTTGTTCTAACAAACACAAGGGGTTGTAACTAACTTTTTTAGGTATATTGTTGGTACTTCATGCATAACTATATGTGTTTGAATTGCAGGAAAACAGTTGATGCTCCATGTTGCAGAGTTAGTTCCAAGACAACCCAGGAGGACCAAGAAGCAGGAGCCTGCTATATCCACCTCAAATACTGGATCTTCCAAATCTGGGAAGGGCAGCCGAAAGAAATGATAGGTAACATTGCTTTTGATGACCAACTTTCTTGACATTCATTGACCGAACTATACTTTTGCAGAAGAAACATTTCATGGATGCGTGCATTTCTGTTTGTAATTTAGATCCATTACATTCTTTTCATTCAACTTTGACTCGCTCAAGGATGATATGTAGCTATTGAAGATAGGAATGACGATGCCAAACACCTTAGAACATTAATTGAGGAAAGATGTATTCCTCAAAACAGAGGAAGCCTTAAATGTGTCGCCCATCTGAGTTTTTCAAGTCTTGTGGAGTCGAAGCAATCTCTTACATGAAATTGACCAAATATTTTCAACAGCTGTAGAAGCATTCTGCCAAGAAACATATAATAATCAGAGGTCTTGGATGCTAAGTCATTGTTGCTATGTTTAGTGCGAATGCGATAGCATTTCACAGTGCATTTCTACCTTCTGAGGAGACCGAAATATTTGCAAATCAGAACAGGAGTTAAATGAATTATCAGTGCATGTGCACTGGAATTCACTTCCGGCATGAGAGTCAGATCTTTGCCTTGAATTTTGGGTCTGATTGTTGAAATCAAGCAGCTATGTTTGGTCCTATTCAATATATAGGAACCAAACATGAATTGGTTTACATACTTATGACACTAATAATCTATTAAAATAAGTAGTACATGTTCTGTGAGGAGCCTCTTTAAGACTCAACAATTCATTAGTGTTGGCTTGAATATCTTGTTCTATCTCAAAATAAAAATGGTTTACTGTTATGCGCCGAAAGTTAATTAGTTCTTTTTTCTTTTTAATTTTTTATTTTGTTGGTGGGAAGGGTGGAGTTTACTTGTATGTAGTTCGGGCTTTGGTGTTGTTGTTTGGTGATACTTGAGTCACTTTTCAAGTTGGCTTTAGCTGTTTTGAGGCACAGATTATAGACAAGAATCCACACATATTATCTTTGTTACGATAAGTAAAACCATAAATTTATTTACTTACTCCAATACCAAAATCTAAAAATACCAATCCCCAATTATTATTTTTATATATTTTAAACATTAAAGTAGAACATCATAGCAAGCTGAAGCTGGTATGCATCTCAGCAAGTGCTCTTAGTTCAAATTGGCACCGTGTAACCTGTAACAGTAACAATATATAAGTAAGCAAAACATGTGATTGTGTATATATATGCAAGGTAAGGATAAGAGATGAACTGAAGATGAGTGACATACTGCCACACTTGGAGCCATGAGCTAGATGCTTGCCGCAGAACTGGGCAACATAGACCACCTTCTCCATGTCGATTGTCTGCTCAATCTCTTTGGTTATGTGCTTGCACACACACGGTACGTCTGCATTCTTGACAGCGTTGCAGCACCCTGGAGATGGATCTGTCTTAGGACCCGACTTTTGCACGTACTCCTTGCACTGCGTGATCAGCGCTGGGATGTCTCCCGCGCAATCCTGCCCGCTCACTCCTTTTCCAGATATCACAATCCCACTGATTGTGAGCAAAGCCAGGACTGCCAAGCGCGTTATGCTGACACAAACCATTTTCATCAACACTAAAAATTTTTTGGTTCTATCACTTGGTGAGTTGAGTTGCTTGTCTATGGCCTATGGCTTATAGGGGGTGGTTTATATAGTGGTTTTGAGGGAGTGATGGCGTGACATTTTGCATTTGGATTCTACACTTAGATTTTTCGAGTTTGATCTTTTTGTGTTGTGCACATTTTCTGTGGTTCTCTTTTTTTTGGTTTATTGGTTTTGCATGCATTGGATGACACCTGAGGGAGGGTGCATCATGTGTATGTATTGGCTATAAAACAAGAGAGTATCAGCTTTTGCATGCTCACCTGGTTGGTTCTCGTTTCTGGTTGCTTGCTTGTTGCTTTTGTAACTGAGCTGTGAGTGTTCTCATACCCTGGGAGGTTTTATCTTCCTTATTTATTACATGTGCAAGCTTTCTACTGCCGAATATATTGGGCTAGACCGTGAACTTGTAAGGCAGACAGGCCTTCAAACGTTGGCCCAAAAATACGTGTAGCATCAGATGGCATTGTGTTTTATTTACATATGAAATCATCTTGTTCTGTACTCGATCACACATGCACCACATATGGGAGACCTATGCAACCTAACTGACAAGTTTCTCAAGTGTTATGTTAAGAATTCATGCAAAAAAACTATTTTTAATGTGTTCATAATAGAATTCAACTTCTTGAAAGCAGGCAAACCAGGATGTAACCCGGATGGAAATATTTATGTCATTGCTTTGCCTTTTGGAGCAAACCGTGAAGGTCAGTACATCATCAGTCAATTATGTCGATAACAATAATACCATGGTTCGCCAGTCTTTCCCTCAAGCTGCCTCTATTCCTGCAACCGGTGGTTTGCAGGGAAACCACCTGCTATGAAGTTCATTGGTCTTGGCATGTTGAGAGTGAGCTAAAAATTATGCTCGTTGTGACCAACATGGATTCCAATCCGAACTTTTGAATGGGTTATAATTACTCTTCTCACTTAGTGCCCGCAAATCAAGCTATATATGATTGACCATGCTTTGGTTTGTTTTGAAGTTAAATTCTCCTGAACCGTCAAAGGTGTGATGTATAATAGATCAAGTTTCTTTTGAAGTTCTTTACTTGGTAAATTTATCTTTATTTAGATGTAAGGGGGTTGCTAGAGATTATTGTTCACATATGTATAGAGCTTCAAGGATATTAAGTGAATGTTGTTGTGGTGCCGTACGGTACTGCATGAGTAGCGCATGGTCACTTTCGAGCCCTTCAAAGTTGATGGTCATTTCGACCATTTTTATGAAAAACGCCCTATCTTACTAAAATGACCGCTATGGGTTTCAGATTAAACCGAATTATACCCGCGACCCACCGTTGGAAAGCTAAGACATAGAGGAACGCTTCCAAAATCATTTTGGAAGCATACGAGTAGCGCATGGTCACTTTCGAGCCCTTCAAATTTGATGGTCATTTCGGCCGTTTTTCTGAAAAACATCCTGTCTTATTAAAACGGCCGCTACGGGCTCTAGATTAAACCAAATTATACCTGGGACCCATCGTTGAAAAGCTAAGACATAGTGGAACGTTAAAAAACTCGAATTGGAAGCATACGAGTAGAGTATGATTACTTTTGAGACCTTCCAAGTTGATGGTCATTTCGGCCGTTTTTCTAAAAAACACTCTGTCTTACTAAAACGGCCACTAGGGGCTCCAAATTATACCCGCGACCCACCGTTGGAAATCTGAGACATAGTGGAACACTACAAAATTTGAATTGGAAGCATACGAGTAGCCCATGGTCATTTTCGAGCCCTTCAAAGTTAATGGTTATTTCGGCCGTTTTTCTGAAAAATGCCTTGTCTTACTAAAACGGCCGCTACGGGCTCAAATGTAAACCAAATTATACCCGCGACCCTCCGTTGGAAAGCTAAGACATAGAAGAACGCCACCAAAATAATTTTGGAAGCCTACGAGTAGCGCATAGTCACTTTCGAAAGCCCTTCATAGTTGATGGTCATTTTGATTGTTTTTCAAAAAAATGCACTGTCTTAGTAAAACGGCTGCTACGGACTACAGAATAAATCAAAACTAACCAGGCGACCCACATCAAAAAGCTAAGATATAGAGGAACACTACAGAAGTCAAATTGGAAGCATACAAGTAGCACATAGTCAATTTCAAGCCCTACAAATTTGATGGTCTTTCGGCCGTTTAACTGAAAAATGCCCTAACTTATTAAAACGGCCGCTACGTGGTTTGGGGTTTAGGGTTTAGGGTTTAGGGTTTAGGGGGGTTTAGGGTTTAGGTTTTAGGGTTTAGGGTTTAGGGTTTAGCAGAGTTTAGGGTTTAGCAGGGTTTAGGGTTTAGCAGGGTTTAGGGTTTAGGGTTTAGGGTTTAGGTTTAGGGTTTAGGGTTGAGGGGTAGGGTTAGGTTTTCGGGCCCTTCAAATTTTTTGTTTGTTTCGGCCATTTTTCTGAAAAATGACAAGTCTTACTAAACCGGCCGCTACGGGCTGCAGACTAAACTAAATTATACCCGAAACCTACCGTTGGAAAGCTAAGACATGTAGGAATGCTACCAAACTAGAATCGGAAGCATACAAGTACCGCATGATAACTTTTGGGCCCTTCAAATTTGATGGTTGTTTCGGATATTTTTCAAAAAAACGCAATGTCTTACTAAAACGGCCGCTACGGGCTCTAGACCAAACCAAATTATACCCGAAACCCACCGTTGGAAAGCGAAGACATAGAGGAACGCTACCAATTTAGAATCGGAAGCATACAAGTAGCGCATGATAGCTTTTGGGCCTGTCAAAGTTGATGGTCGTTTTGATCGTTTTTCTGAAAAATGACAAGTCTTACTAAAACGA
>JAYMTA010000533.1:0-27279 GCA_036897625.1 Pelargonium cotyledonis
TCGGGGGAATGGGGAGAGTGGAGGTTCACCGACTTCTATGGTGGCCCGGACAGAGGCAAACAAATTGAGTCATGGGGGCTTCTGGGTCATTTGGTGCCAAGATCGAGTCTTCCGTGGTTATGTGCGAGAGATTTTACTGGTATGCTTTTCAATTATGAGAAGAGTTGTGGTGCTCTAGTACCACAAAGGTTCATCGATGGTTTTAAGCAGGCAGTAATGGCCGCCAAACTTTTCGACTTGGGAGCGGAGGGGGGTGGTTTCACTTGGCGTAATGGCTCGGGAGGGGGTGCGCAATTGGACGAAAGACTTGATAGGGCGTTTGGATTGATATCTTAGATCGAAAGGTTTGGGGGCTGGAAGGTCACGAACCTGCCATATCAGACATCGGATCACAAGGCGATTATGATCGAGCCGGTATGGGTAGGGCTTGGGGAGGCAAGCGGGTTGAGGTATGAGAATGTGGGGGCGGTGGACCTGTTGTGTGTGCACTATGAATGGAAGGACCATAGGGTCGCACACTTCTAGGCGGGGATCAGGTATTTGGGAATGGGTGTGGAGAGGATCGGAGGAGAGGTAGCTGTAGTACATGACATGGAACTAACGGACCCAAGGATGGAGGTCCGCCTAGTCGAATGAGCGTTGTGGCCGAGCCCTGCGGGGGGAGGCCATCCCCGAAGCAGGGAGTGAGTGGGACTGGTATTCGTCCTGGGTGGAGGAGTGAATATGTCGATTATGTTTGAGTTCTTTGGCTCTAGTCATTCCAGATCTTGTGTTAGGATTCGGTCTTGCTATGCTAGACCAGGTGGTCTCTTTGTGTCTATGCCTTGTCATGAATTTGCTAGTCGGTCATGTATATAGAGATCATGGGTATCTCAAAGGCTCGATAGATCAACATGATATGGTTTGGTTTAGGCCGAGCCTCTATATCGTTGTACTGGTTTGGGTGGGGAACTCGTCTAGGGTTGTTCCCCAACATTTGATTATGTACTGCTTTTATTATTAATGAAATTAAGGAGTTTAACCACAACAACAACAACAACAACAACAAAGATGATCTTATCATTTTGTTCACGAGTTTAGAAAATTATGGTAATTTGCCTTAATCTAGAGTCAAGTTTTGGGGTCGAAATTAAAGGTTAGGGTCCTGTGGGACGTAGGTGGAGGCTAGGGCTCCAAGTCACAAGTTTCTGGAACCTACATAAGAATAACACACTGTTAGCGGAAGACTCTTCTTTCACCAATTAAAATATTTATACTTGTAACGAAATTGGACATATGGTGATATAATCGGTCGTTAATGAAAGGGGTACGTTTTGGGGTCCCTTTAATTTGTGAGATTCGGTTCTAGCTAGCTCTCTTGAATATGTATTGTATTTGGGTGTCAACTGAGTTTCAGAACTCTTGTGATTCCTTCAAATATCGCGAGGTAGAGAGGATCTCCTAGAGTTGAATAACGTTTTTGGTAGCGTCCGATTATCCCTTTGTGACTTTTTTTTTTAATGTTTTTTACTCCAGAGGGAATTCCAAGTGTCGAAAGAGTGATTTCATAATCTCTTGGGAGAGGGATTAGTATCGAGAGGCATTGTATTTCTCATGAGCATGGGTGATTGTTTTGGTGACCAAGCACCATGGGATTTTAAGAAGACGGGGTTCTCTTAGAGATGATCTATCCCGTCTTAGAGACCTATCTATAGGAAGAGACTTTTCTTAGGGTGGAGCTTGTCACTTTTAGAGAGCTCCTCCTGAGGATGAAATTTTTTCATGGAGGTATAGCATATCATTTGATGTTTGGAAAGCTTCTCTTGAGTAAGATATTTTTACTAGACACCTCTAGGAAGTTGTGCGTCACGTGATCAGAGGTTAAGTACTAATTATTGTTTAAGTATATGCTTCACTCGAGTCAAAGAAAACACACAAATTAAATTTTTTTTTTTGTTCAAACAATTTCAATCCAAATATTTTTAAAAATTAAATTTCTACCTCTAATTTGTTTCGTGGGATGAGTCTTATAATAAGTACATGCATTAAAAATAATTAAAACCAATATGTTAGCGACCACCTAAGGTAAATTTGTCTAAACAAGTAAAATGTATACAATTCTCTGCCTTATCATTTGTTTAGGTAAAATACTCAAATTTTGCCTCTAAACTTTTTTTTCATCTAAAATGGTCACTAGATTTTCAAATATTAATCAAGTTTGATCCATAAACTCATGATATAAGCTTTAAGGCTAATGACTATTTTAGGTTAGTATTTAACAATTCAAGACCATTTTGGGTATATAAAAAATCATGCACAATTGAATCAAAACACAAAAGTTTATCTATTATTTTGCGAACGTTCAAAAATGTTTAGAGACCGAAATGAGTTAGAAACACGAAAGTTCGAGAACTAAATTGTTTTTATTTATTACAAAAGTAAAAAATAAAAGAGGTAGTTACTTTAAAGTAATGGGATAAGCATGTATTCCATTTGTAATTACCCATTAAACGCATAATTAGTAACTGCTTAACGAAATCTTAACAAAGTAGGTGGCGCCAAAACCACGTAACCGTTTCTCTTCTATTTTCCTTCAAAAATCCTATTTAAATTTCTCAATTTTCCTCTCTCTCTCTCTCTCTCTCTCTCTCTCTCTAGACTCCACTTCATTTAATACATCTCTGTTTTCTCTCTCTGCTCCGGTGACTATTCAGTTTCGCCGGAGAATCTTCTCTCCGATCACCGGCCGCCATTTCTCAACTCAATCAATTCGAAAACGAATTTCGATGAGACCGAAGTTTCTGGATTTCGAGAAAAACTTGTCGCTGAAATCAAGGTTTCGGTGACTTCAGAGTCTCTCTGTCTCTCTGAAGCTCGGGTTTGCAGTACGGACGCACGTGATCGGTAAAGGTGAGCTTTCTCTGTGTTTCGTCTTTAATTAATTGCATTTGTTTTTAGGGTTTTAGTTTCTGTGTGATGAGATTAAGAGTTGTTGAACTTATTTCTGAGATTTGGTTGGTATTTTCAAATTCAATTTAGAGTATCTATCTGTTACTGTTTCAGCGAGATTACCTGAACCTGTTAGATTGATGAAATGGTGGGTGTGTCTGTCTCTAATATCGCAGACACAAGCCTGTGAAGCTCAGACTTTATGTTGTTTCTCTATTTTTCTTCAGACCCTAATAAATGAGGAACAAACTTTTTAATTAATCTATCTGGTGGGTTACTATGGATTTTCGTGCTCAAAATCTGGAAGGCGAGAAAAAGAAAAAGAAAAAAAATCCCATTTTGGTCAAAATGTAACATATATCTTTCAGGGTTTACTAAATGTATAGTTTAAGTTTACTTAATTAATGTGAAAATTGTTGGTGTTAGAAGTGTGAATTCATGGGGATGGACAATGATCTTTCTTGCACGTGGTTTCCCATGTCTCTCTACCCATTAGCTCCTGCAGTTCTCAACCTTCTAATAATTAATGGGAATTGAATATTACTAATGCCATGGATACAGACAAGATGCATTATTTTTCTTAAATGTTTTGTTTTTAGTATGACAGAGATGCAAGAGTAGAAATCCACCAAAAAATAGTTGCTATTAAAAGTAACTGAATTCACAGTTGAATTGAACTGAACCCTCCTAGAGCTGAGCTGAGCTGAGCTGAAGATGCAATTGCTGAGATCACTTTCATTGAATTCCCTTTCATGAAAAGGAGTTGGGAGGGAAGAGAAGGAACAGGAGCAGGCCAGAGGGGCTTGGGGTGTCTCACTGAGTGAAACCCATTTTCCAGCCCAGCCGACCATGGCACTCCCGTGAGAGAGGGACAAAAGGGAAATTTATTAGACTCCCTACTCTCTCTTAACCTGCGCATCCTCTCTAGTCTCCCCATTTTATTAAGGGTCCCTACTCCCTACCCTGCAAATGGATCCTTTTATGGGTTACCAAAACCAACCTCAAATAATGACCTTTAATGGACTTTATGGCGATCCTCGGATTTCTCTCTGACCCCAATGTATCCAAGGTTGTTTTACCATGATCTAATTGAATTTTGGGTTTTCTTGATAAGAAAACAATACCCTATTTGCTGTTTATTTGATTCAGTTCTCCATTCCATCAACGGTCTGATCTTGTTCATGTAAAGATGTGTTCTTTTCAATTCTGCAGCTTTTGCTTTCTTGATAGGGTTTAGTATTCTTTACTTTCCTGTTTTTCCATCTGTAGCATCTCACTTTTGCTCTAAATTTGTGACAGATTTATTGCAGAGAAAAGGATCTTCTTTTTTAGCAACTGGCTTGATTCCAATACAAGTGCATTTCAATGTATTTTAGTTAGATGAGGAAATCTGTCAATGTGGTCTAGTTTCAATTGTGTGGATGGATGTATGTGAATCAAAACACCAACCACGGAAACACGCAGAAGTGGATACCTCAAGCCCACCACTGGTTCCGGCTGAAAGGAACAATGCAGTCACTAGCCGCCGGCCTCAAACAAGAGATGTTAGTTCTAGGTACAGGTCACCTTCTCCATCTTCATCAACAACTTCAGCATCTAGGCGTTGCCAGTCTCCTACACCGACAAGAACAGCGCGGACCTCCTCTCAATTGGCACCAAATAGGTCCCAATCAGCAGAGAGGAAGCGCCCATCTACTCCACCCAGTCCTTCATCCACACCAGTTAAGGATTCATCTATACACATCCAAATATCCACCAGAAAAGTTCTCAGTGGCCGCTTACCAGAGGGTTTATGGCCATCCACAATGCGAAGTTTGAATGTTTCTTTCCAGTCTGATAGCATTTCCGTTCCTGTAAGTAAGAAAGAAAAACCAGTTACTAGTACTCTTTCTGAGCGCCCTTTGAGGCCATCTTCAAATGTACATAAGCAGGTTGAAACGCCCATGGTTGCAAGAAAGCCCACACTAGAGAGGAAGAGGAGTCCTCTTACAGGAAAGAATGTATCTGATCTGTCAGAGAATTCTAAACCAGTTGATAGTTTGCCTTCCAGATTGATGGACCAGCATCGATGGCCTTGCAGAACAGGTGGAAAGGTATTATCCAATTCTTTATCAAAAAGTGTAGATGTCATTGATAAGATGGCTAGGACTTCAATTCCTCCAGTTGCTGCGAATAAGGGATTGGGATTGTCTCTGAGGAGACTGTCCCTGGATGGTGTGGCTAAACCACTACAAAAAACACCTACTGATGCTGCAAAGTTATTATCAATTGATGATAGAGTTAGAATGAGGCTTCATTCAATTGATGATAATCATCTCCGGGTATCTGGGGCAAAGAAACTTATTCCAGAAAAATCATTGGATAAAGTGACATCAACAATATCTGCAGTTAGATCTCAATCTTTTCATAGTCCCATCTCCCATCCTTCATCACCAAGTAAAACTTCAGTGTTATCATCCTCTGCTTGTAGAGGTGTCAGTCCATCTCGAATAGCTCATACTAGAGGGATCAGTCCCACTCCAGCAAGACATTCAACTTCTTCCAGAGGGATCAGTCCTACTCCAGCAAGATCGTCAAATCCTGTTAGAGGGACCAGCCCAACTCCAGCAAGACCATCAACTCCCCCTAGAGGGATCAGTCCATCTCGGATGAGGCCATACAACTCTTCTGGTCAAACCAACAGTTCTGCTTCTGTACTCAGTTTCATTGCAGATTTTAGAAATGGGAAAAAGAGTTCAAGCTACATAGAAGATGCTCATCAGCTACGGCTAGTATATAATAGATACTTGCAATGGAGATTTGCTAATGCCCGGGCAGATGCTGCACTTCATATTAAGAAAGTAATTGCAGAGGTACATATAACTAGGCTACTTAAATTTATTCCTTTCCTGTATCATATTGCTGTAATGTTAGCATCTTTGTGCCACATAACTTAGTTTCCACTGTCTGTAGAGATAGTTTTGATGACGTTGTGGGATGAACTAATTCCAGCCAAAGTGCATTCTTTACATTATAATTCCAAGAAAACAAAATTTTGCTCAGTATTGTTTAGACCATTGCTTTTCTGTTTTCAACTTTTGGCTTCTTTTTTTATGCACAGGAGAGAGATCATATATTCTGCAGTTGCTGGTAGAGAAGGTAGTAGAAAGTAAAAATAAATAATAAGAACAATGAACTAGGAACATTAGGAAAGAGAAGTTATTGTAAGTTGTTAACTTGTACATGAGATCTCCTTAGTTGTTTGTCTTACTACTTTCACAGTAGTTGTTTCATGTTGAAGTTATCTGCTATACATAAGACTGAGATGCCCCTTGTGTTTTCTAGTTATTATGCCTCACTTGTTTGAGATTGAAGTTAAATGTTTCATAGCAGTATTCTACTTTCAACTAGTTCTTATTAATCTATAAAGGTCATAGTTTACTTTCAGTTTTTAGCCATTTGTATCAAGAAAGAATTTCGTTTTATTTTAGCATCTAACTTTTATCAAAACTTGGTTGGATGGTACAGAAAACTCTATACAATGTTTGGAATCACACTCAAGCTCTGTGTGATACAGTGATCTTGAAAAGGGTTAGGCTCCAACAGTTGAGGCTAGAGCTAAAGCTGAACTCGTTATTAAATGGACAGGTAACTTTTCTTCTTTACGTTGGCATTTTAATTGCAGTGTGCGCACACACACACACACTGATGTTGTCAATTTATTATATTAGCTTTTCATGGTGGTTGCGAGTATTATTATTTTTATTGCAATTTGCATCAGTTTGATGCTCAGACATACACACAAGGCAGGGACATTAAATTCATCATTTTATCAACTATGTTTCAAATAACTAGAAACATGAGAATTCATATTGAATTCATGTTGAATTCTGTGTTTTTAGATGTAATACCATATTTGACAAACAATGGATTTAGATCCCTAGGTCTATTGATAATTACCTATCCAATGCAATCCTTCTCTCTTTAGCACAAGTGGCATTTGATGTGGTTGTTGATTCCGCTGTGGATACATTTCAAACAGCTACTAACATGGTCTCATTGTTGAGTATAAAATCTAGAGGTTATGGGGAGACTGTAAGAAAGAAATTTAGCACATAAGTGGAAAAGCTGGAGAAAGGATTGGGGAAATGTTACCTCACAATATATAGCGGAACAACAAACTGAAAAATAGAAATAGAAAAGTGGGATGGAAAAGAATAGGGCTAATTGGTTTCATATAGGATTTGTGGAACACACAGTGATAATGTAAAGAAGAAAGCTAACAAGAAAACTGCTATCATATTTCAAGTCAGTGCACGTGGCTCCCCATCATTGAGCGGAATAACCCTCCCCAGACCCCAACAGTTTTGGGAGTCTAATGCACTAGGCCACCCCTTTTAGTTTTTCCAGTCAATCAGTGGGAATTGAGAAGGCATTTAATTAATTACCAACCTTTAGCTTTATAATGCAAAAAAGAAGAAAATTCTCCAACTGTGAAATCATATTCTCACTACTCATGTCTAATTGTTTTCTTTTTCAATGGAATATTAAATTTTATATTACATATATGAAAATTTAATTTGTAACTGATTTAGAAAAGAAAGATGATATGTTCTGTATCCGTTCAGATTAAATTTATTATTCTATAATTGCATGTATTCATATGTGGGCATGGATGTATGTGTCAATTTTTTCTTTAGTGCTGATTGGGATGCAAATTAAAATTCTGATCTTAAGTATCTTGTATGCACATTAAAATGAAATTCAATTATTAAAGGGTGTACCCTGCTATGTTTAGAAGTATTCAAGTTATGATATGAATTTTTGTTTCTAAATTCTATTTTTACTCTTTCTCGAGTTTCTCTTGGAAACCAACTTTTACTGTGGGGATCTCAATAGAAATGATGCTATTTTCCTAATTTTCATGTGTAATGACTGGTTCAGATGGCTCTCCTTGATGATTGGGCTTTAATTGAAAGGGATCATGCTAGTTCTCTATCTGGGGCTGTAGAAGATTTTGAGGCAAGCACTCTCCGTCTTCCGGTTACTGAAGGGGCAAGGGTAAGGTTCACTCCATAGAGGTTGGAATTTATTCCTGATAGGAGGAATCTTAACATCAGTAGTGGATTTTCATTTTTACAGGTAGATGTTGAATCATTAAAGCTAGCTGTTTGCTCAGCTGTTGATGTGATGCAGACAATGGGATCCTCAATATGTTCTTTACTTTCACGGGTGAGATTCATTTTGTGGATGTAATTTGATTAGTTGTAAATAATATGTTTCGGATGAAACTGGTTTAGGTCTACTCTAGTCTACTTAGCTTGGATAAATGTTTTTCTTACAACCATGCTAGAATTAGGGCTCTTTATGTCTTGTTAATACTTGTTTGCATTTTCTTATTGACTTGTTTTTTAGCTACAACGAGGTGTTGCCTTTTATGTAAATAGTTAATAATTCTAGCTCCTAGCCATATGTTTGTTTGGCCACCAGTTATATGAACATTTAGTGATTAATTCTGGACGCTAAACATAGTATTGTATCTTCTTATGGGTTGTAGGTGGAGATGATGAACAGTTTGGTTTCTGAACTTGCTTTTGTAGCATTACAGGAGAATGACATGCTTGATCAATGTGAAGCTTTATTGACTTCAACAGCTGCTATGCAGGTAAGACAAAACATTGAGGTTGGCTGCACGCCCAAAATGCATATCTGAAATTTAAAACTGCAAAATGTTTTTTTTTTTTTTATTTATAAAATCTATGCTGATTAGCAGCAAGTACATTTCATTTGTTGTGTTATATATATCAAGCCTATGAAAGCTGCAATTAAGCATGTAAGCTTTGGAGATAGTTGATTTTAAGGTCAAGTTTGATTCATATCATGTGCAAGGGTTATTATTAAGCAGTATGAACATAGATCTTAAGGGCATGCTAGATCCTCTACCTTGGTTGCTAGTTTTCAGATAAGGGCAGCTATTGATGATGGATTATGCTAACATCACTTGCTAATTCTATGATCAAACCTGAAAGCTTTGTGTTTTTTTTTTCTTCTCTTTGCCCTGAGAGCCCACCTTTGTTGTAACTCTCTTTACCCTGTTCTGCTACATATGACTTCTGCTGATTGACATGAGGGGATCAAATTCTACCCATTCCCCAAAAGCCATCAATCAAGTCATTTGAGAAATTGTGACAGCCATTTTTTTAGAATAGTCTATTGACCCCCCACAAGATATTTTAGAAGGTGTTCCATTTGTGCTTGTCTTGTAATGGTGTGTACAACAATGGTTATGTTGGGAAGTCAGTGAGTCTGCATATTAGGCGTCGTGTTGAATGGAAATGTTAAACTTGACTCCAGCCCAAAAACGTAAGTTTTAGGGTTGGAGTCAAGTTTAACATGGTATCAGAGCTGGTTTGAATTGGGCCTAATGACCCATCTTTGTTGCCTTCCTTCTTGGTCCCCATCGAGAGTCCGTTTTGTTATCTGGCATTCGCGTGAGTTGGAGTGTTAATTTATCCTACATCGAAAAAATGTGAAAGACAACCCGCTCTGATAATATCATGTTAAACTTAACTCCAACCCAAAAGTAGAAAGCCTAAACCTGGTTGGGAAACAAGTGGGTTGGGTTCAGTGAACGCGCCCACCCACCGTCAAGGAGATCATTGGTCCGTCCTGATAATGTGCCAAGTTGGTCACATGGCCGACACCAAATTGTCTTGTGTCACATGGCTTAGGATCAAGAATGTTTCTCAGCATAGTTATCATTTTTGTATTATTGTGTGGCTGTCTCATTCCCGAAAGGGGAGCTGTATAGTATAGGAATGGAACTTTTGTTGTATATGATGTATAATATGTGATTGTGTTTTTGGCTTGTACCAGGTTGAGGAGTGCAGTCTGAGGACCCATGTTATGCAAATGAGAGCAGGTTTTGAGAACTAAACTCAAAAGCCACTGCAATTCCTGGACACACATCCAAGCTAACAATTCACAGCTCCCACATTCAGGACACCACACTGACACAAGATAATGTGTCTGCTTAATTAAATTAATAGGTCTAATCATTTGAATGTAAATTGTTATTTTATTTTATTTATTTTATTTTTAATCTTGCTTTATTTCATTTTTCTTTGTTTTTTTTTTCTTAGCAAGGGGTATTTTAGTCTCCATCACATACATGATCATTCCCAAGTGTAATTCTTTTTATTAGTCAAATTAATAGAGAGAGAGAAAAAAAGGCAACAGTGAAATAGAGAAGTAGTGCTACTCATATGAGTTGATATTTTAGTCCACATAATTTATAAATATCAATAATCAAGCCCAATTTTAGTGTTAAACTCCAGCTTAATGATCAACCCAATCTGATTTATGTATACTCCATTGTGTTGTAATATATATTTTTTGTCCAAATCTAAAAAAAAAAATTGCAATCATGATCATTCAAAAATGGCTTCGATGGGGTCCAAGTAGGCTTGGAGGGCTCTACTCCGGCGTAGTGTGACATATTTGAGCAAGGGTATGCCTGCGCACGGGGCGAATTAGTTGGTGGATGGCATGTTAGGGCTTCTATATGGAAAAATGTATAGTCCATTCGGTGACTCGAATGAGTTAGAATGAGTCCACTCAAACAAGTAAGATGAGTCCACATAGCTAGGTCCATTAATGTGGCAACCACAGGTAATCCAACACCAATTTCATAAAATCAAATATAGAAGTATCATATGATATAGAGTGATAAGCAAGCAACACTTGTTTGAATTCCCTTACAAAACTGGGTACATTTTCATTATGCTACACACAAGAAAGAATCCACCTTTATTTGTTCAATATTCCATCAATTGTGTCTCAGCAATTGAGTCCACAATGCTTGGTATCAGGTCCTTTGGTTTTCATGACAAATGGGTCAATCCTAACCCAAAGCAATGAGAAAATAGAAGCCAACAGTATTGACCATATCACCACAATGGTTGGTGTCCTGTTCTGTCTCCCCATCAGACCTTTCAGGAATGGATAGAGATGGACAATCACCCAGAAGGAGAAGAACAGCTTCCCGAACAACGGTCCCCACGAGTCATACCCGTTGTTTATGGCATCAGAAACTCCCGCCACGACTCCCACAAGATTGATGATCAATATTGTTGTTGGAGGGATCAGCAGAGTTGTCCACTTGAATGTGTACAGCTCCCCGAAGTCCTCGTCGTCTGTGGCCTTGGATGTCACGGTAAAATTGGTCTCGATTCCTCCCAAGACCTTCAGAAGACCTTGCACAACCGCGAACAGATGAGCTGACACGCCTCCAATGACCCAAAACTGCTCGTTTCGCCACCATTCCTCGATGCTCACTCCACTCCACCTCAGCTCAAGAATCCCCGTTGCGAAGATTGATATGAAGAGGGAAATGAAGAACAGACTCGCGAATGTGCTTATCTAGATCATCATAACAAATCGAGAACATTATAGTCAGCATCACAAAAAAAAAACCCCCCGAGAAGCTAAAACAAAATCTTGATGCATATCTTGCAAAGAGGGAAATAAAGAACAGACTCGCAAATGTATTATAGTCAGCATCAAAATCTTGAAACGAACAAGCATTATATTTTAGAAATCTTGTTACCGATGGCATGATGAACTTGTCTGTGAGCAAGCAAACGGCTGGGAGGATACAGTAGGCGAGAAGTGGGAGCGAGGTGAAGGGATAGATAGTCGTGTTGATATAAGACAATCTCTGAAGCCACTTGAGCTTCCCTCCCTTGTAGCCATACCAGAGAGGACTGTGTCTACTGAAGAAGATCTCAACAGACCCAAGTGCCCACCTCAGCACTTGGTTCAGCCTATCTGACAAGTTGATTGGTGCTGAACCCTTAAAGGCTGGTAGCTTTGGCATACAATATATAGACCTCCAACCGCGACAATGCATCTTGAAACCCGTCAAGATATCTTCTGTAATCGAACCATAGATCCAACCCAACTACACAAACAACAACCAAAAAACAAGTTTAGATTCTCATGTTTTGCTTGAATTGTCCATTTTCTTTGATCTTTGGTGTTTGTTATATACCTCAGTGCCCCATTCAGTTTTGTCTTCGTATCCGCAACTGATGACATGAATGGCTTCTTTGAGCAGAGCTGCGGGGCTGGAGGAAGGAGGGACGCCGCCTTCTTCCATCAGAGTTGAAGTCACAAAAATGGCTGATTGCCCGAATTTCTTCTCGAAGTTCATTTGTGACATCAAAAGCTCCTTGTCATCTGCCATTCCTATTCAAGATTCAGCACAAGTTCTTGTCAAGTTGAAAAAACGAGTACTAGATAAGGAAGAAACTATCTATCTGATAAGATGAGGAAATGTCTTCACAAACCTGCTTCTAGGGAGGCTTCATCTATATGTGAACCATGCTTAGAATACTTGAGCTTCTTGCGGCGTCCAAAACACGGGCAACAATCACAGCTAACCATCTTTGGGCGCTTAGGACCCATCGGGGGATCATACCCGTATAAGGCTTGTCTCCTGAAAACACAACCAGTACCCACATAAACTGGTCCCTGAAGTCCATCTAGACCTTTCATGTTAATCTGCATATATTGGGGAAAAAGCATCAATACCAAAGATTGTGAGAATCAGAGATTGTTTTGTTTCGATGACTTACATCAAAGAAGACTGTGTTTCTGTTGGCATAACGATCGTTCCTATCAATACCATCAAACCTCTGAGGGAATTGAACATAGCAAACCCCTTTCCCAACTTGAGGATCCATCAAGAAACACATTGCTTCCCTCACGGCCTTGCTGTTGTTCACATAATGGTCACAATCCAAGTTGAGCATGAAAGGAGCATTTGTAAGCACCGCAGAAACACGAACCTGAAGATTTTGAAAACGATCACAAGATGTCAGTACTGCAAGGGATGATATAACTGGCCAAAATGGTGAATTTTGATTCTAAAAACTTGTGATTACCAGGGCATTCATGGCACCAGCTTTCTTGTGGTGTTGGAAACCAGGCCTTTTTTCACGGGACACGTAAACTAGACGAGGAAGCTCATTTCCATCAGTATCGTGACCCCCGCTGTGGCCTAAAAAGACTTGAATCATGCCAGGGTGATCCTTTGTATTGTTTCCTGGCCATGGTGTCCCATCTTGCATGATCCACCCTTCTGGGGGCACTTTTGTAGCCTTCGCAACGAGTGCATTTATACGAACCTTGAATTCTTCATATTCCCTCTGCCAAAAGACATAAATGTGAGACTTCAATTCAAAGCATTTCAAGTATAAATCTCGCAGTCAATCCATCATTTAAGATGTTCATATATACAAACCTTCATGGCTCGGCGCTCCTTGACAAATGTAGGTTGGACCTTGTCTTTGAGGTAATCAATCTTGAGACTGAAGTACATCTCAGGAGCTCGAGGCTCGATTTGAAATTTCTTGCAGAATGGAACCCATTTTCTTGCGAATTCAGCTGTCTCGGACAAGGACTCGAAGGTAAGCATAGAAGCTCCATCATCAGAGACATAGCAAGAGACCTTGTCCACAGGGTAGTCCACTGCCAAGATTGATAAAATTGTGTTGGAAGTAACAAGTGGAGGTTCCTTCATCGGATCCACTGTACTAACAAAGAAATCTACCGGGGACAGCATGTTAGGCTCGCCTTCCCGCTCAAACCTGCATAACAAATCCATGAGTAAACAACACAATATGAATCATATACTAGCTAGTAACAATTATTGTGAAATCAGTATGTGCACCTCAGAGAAAGGCGATCTAGATAGGTCTCGCGATCAATGGGATACCATTTGGGGAATTGATCAAGAATCCAAGAAATGGCAAACCAGATTTCACATACAATAGATGTTAACCAAAGACCGATTGCATCTTGCACGGGATTCAGGATTCTATAGCGAAGGAAGAAGGCTAATATGACAAGACGAGCCACAATCACCATCCTGTAAGGATTGATCTTGCTAGATGCAATGGAAACTTTCCTCGAAAGTGGTTGCCTTGCCTCATCCATCCTGCACACCAGTAGTAATTAGCAGACAGCATTTGGTTCAATTCTATACCAAATCTAAAAACAAAAAGCCAATTTAGCTACAAGAGCTATGAAATGGTCTGAGTTACATACAAGGCCATGTCCGGATCATTAGCATCATCTTGCTCCGGCCCCAAGTTTCCTTGCTGAAGTTTCCAATCATCCATCCTCTCCTTCCATCCTATCTCCTTCCTTTCGTCCCATCTCTCGCTTCCTATCGTATGCGAAGATAAAGGCATTGTTGAACTTGGAAATGGTCAAAAGCAAATGAACACTCAAGATCAAAAGATAGAGAAACAAGCCTAAAACCCCTACCAGGTTCAGATATTGGATATGGGTGAACTCGTTTGTGAAGCATCTGGTCTCCATGCCCGTGGGAGGATATGGGGAACTCCCCGCTCACCTACGAGAATAGTATTGGATCCATCAGGCTAGGAAAAGAGAAAATTATGTATGATAAGCATAATGTGTAAATGTTATGGTTGATTGTGCTCACAGGGCTGGATCGGGCACCAGAAATGACTGGTGGGAATTGGGCAATGTGCTCATCATCATCAGGACCTCTTCCATAGCTCATCTTGCCATGGAGCATAGCCTCAGCAAGGTGCTTGTGCTTGTTCTCCTCATCCTCAATGTTGAATTCATGCTCAATGTCATCGACATCCTCTTCGTCCTCATCTCCCTCCACCCTCGGGCTCCCTAAAAACCAATCAATCAATCAATTAAG
Organism: Pelargonium cotyledonis; assembly: GCA_036897625.1. Lineage (NCBI taxonomy): Eukaryota > Viridiplantae > Streptophyta > Magnoliopsida > Geraniales > Geraniaceae > Pelargonium > Pelargonium cotyledonis. The sequence goes on from JAYMTA010000533.1 coordinate 14,654, forward strand.
AGCTACAAGCCTACAGCAAAATGTCAAGAAACTGAGGAGATGAGTTGATTTCTGCTTACCTTTGAGACGCTTGTATCGGGTCTTGCATTGGGGGCAAACTTGTGTCCCTTCTCGTCTTTCGTACTCGTAGCAAGGCCTGCACACCGGGAAGCCACACTCGTTGCACGCAACGAACAAGTCTCCATCCACAGTCAGGCCAATCTGATCCCCACATATCTCACACACCTGTCCATCCAAGTTCCTCAATGGCTTGTGCTGCAAGAAAAAAACAAAACATGTATCAGCAACTCAAAAACATGCCTAGCAAGAATTGGTATTGACGGGTTTGTTATGAATTATGCAATACTTCTTCATGTCCATGAATGACGACAAGCTCATTGCGGTTGTGAGAACCAGCAACAAGCCCAGCACTGGCCTCCATGGCTTAATTAGGTGCAATGAAAATGGTGGATTGAGAATATAAGGAGAGGAGAGGTGGTGTTATAGGAGTGTGTGTGAAGTGAAGGTAGGAGATGACAGAAATGCTATCTCTCTCTCTCTCTCTCTCGCAGTCACACACACCCCCTAATGTGTCAACATGTTTGTTGCCGAGTCTCCAATCTCCATTGCCTTCAACTTAAGCTTCCTCTTTTTTTCTATTCTTATTTTTTCAACTACCATGCCTTCCCTCTTTGCAACCACCACTTAAACCACATTTATATATATTTTTCCTTTTCTTTACAATATTGTACAAAGTCAAATTTTGTGGACATTTATTTGTTTTGCTCTTGCTACTCACCATTTTGTTCAATTTTCTTACTACAAAATACACTTGTAATTTAAAAAATGAGGGAATTATGCTGTCAAAAAGTGACACATTAATTTTTGTTAAATACTCAATATAATACCCAAACTTTTTTCTTCGTTTTATACAATGGGGTTCTTGAGTGGGGCCGCACATTCACAGTTCACATCTTTAAACTGTTTTACCATACCCAGACTAATCTTCATTCACAATTTATTCACAGTTAAAGCATTCACATCTCCCCATAGGTGTATTGAACAGGGATCGAACGCAAGCGATTTTTCTACTCAAGCAACTTGTGTCGCCAACTGCACCACTATGCTTGGGTAATACCCAAACTTTAGTTTTACCCTATTGGTACCTAAATTTTAAGAGTTCACGAAATGACGAAATGTTATGTTCATCGATTAGTAAAAGTGATGGAAAAAAAAAACAAAATTGATCACGCTTTTTCTAACCTATTATTTGTACAAATGAAATAGGAATGACAAAATGACCCGAACCCGACAGGGACCCGGTCTCCCCACCCCAATCGGGGCGGGGCGGGCAGGGATTAATATTTTCGGGTCGGGTTCGGTGTAGGAGAAGCTATAACCTGCCTCCCGTAACCCGGTACAATAAAATATATAAATATATATATTAAATAAAATACCAAATTTGAGGCGGGTCATGGAATTCGGGGAATCCCCGTCCCCGAACGGGGCGGCGAAAGCTCAACCAGCAGCGGGGCGGGGCAGGTTCAGGGATTATAAAACCCGCCCTAACCCACCCCCTCTTCATCCCTAAAATGAAATGATATATGGGTTAAATTTTAAATTTTAGGTACTATTTTAAGTAAAATTAAAGTTTGGATACTACATTGAGTTTTCTCGCAGCAAGTTTAAATTCTTTTGTGTATTAAAAACCAAAAACACTATCAAGCATTTGTTTAGTTGGTTCCCTAGTCCTTTTTAAAATAAATTGCCTTGACACCGACATTTTTTGAAATATGAATCATATTTGCGTTGAAGCTGAACATCAAATAATTATGAAATTTAATTACACATGTGATGATTGATTCCCACAAGTCCTTTTCTATTTATCCCAGACGCAAAAGTAAGAACAACAAGGCCTTTTGCTTTCATCACTAACTGTTTCATCAAATAGAAATACAAAATTATGGAACAATGCTTCACCTACACGAACTTAGAAACCAAGTCATGTCCCAATCTGTTAGGTAAACAAGTTGGAGACTCACCATCTGGAGAGTAGAGACAGAGCAACCTCTCCAACCTACATATTTTATACTATAAACTAATACATTTAAATGATTACAAAAAACCTAAACCTGTGGAAGCTTTTGCAATTTTATTCATACTTACCTATAAATTTGTTACGGTACAGCCATCCATCACATGGTCTTCTTCCATATCTTGTACTCTTTCAATACAGATACAGTGCATAAATGGCTGCAGTTTAGACTTGTGTACTCAGTTCGACAGTTCACTTCACTAGTCGTACCCTACTTCCACCGTTTCCTGCATGGATATTCACGTACGACTACGAATATTGAAAAAGATACTCTCGTACATGTATATCACACATGCTACACATAACTAAATGAAGACTTGCAGCAAGCCGTTTCTATCTTTTAAATACCTCTTGAATTAAGGTCTCAGACACCCATTGGTACTTGATTTACTTCAGTCTCGTCCGGTTCTGCTTCTGTATCGTCTGGTTTGGATTCTGTTTCATCTTCTGTGACATCTTCTGAGTCATCTTCTGGGTCATCTTCTGTGACATCTTCTAGGTCATCTTTTTTCTTTGCCTGATTGCTAGTTTTCAGTATAAAAGCTTTATTCGGAACCAAGATCATGCTCATGTTCCTATCCTTAAAGTTTTTGGCCTCCTCAGTTGCAAGCTGCAAAGACCAGAATCAAAAGAAGGGAGAGGATGTAAAATTAAAAGAGGTGGACTGTATTCAACAAAAACGAACATTTTATGTATGCACATAATTACGTGCATATGTTGAGTCATAACCCAAACTCAAACTCCTATATCAGGTTGATCATGACACTATCATTGGGAAAAAAATTCATGCTATTAAAGTATGGAAACCAAAAATCTTGTCCATAAGTAACCTAAATAAAAGATCATTTGATTGGTTCCACTCAAATCTCAATGTAATTTTCTGAAATCCATACTACTAATCCAGTCAAAGTTAAGAAGCTTCACAATAAGCAATTAGAATTGCTAAATAAAGCCATAAAAAACTAATGCTAAAATAAAACATAAAAATGGTACTATTCAAAGTTTAAAGTGCATTTGCTGTCTGCTGATTGGCTTGATCTCCGGGCAACATCAACATCACAGTTCATTTCAGTATTATAGGGTTGATTATATATGGGGGATCAGATTTGCGTCTCATAACACTTATCGGAATGATGTTAGAGCTACACATGGGGTACCTTCCAACAACAACAAAAACACTAAAATCAACGGAAATTACTGTGTCAATCTAGTTTATTTCCAAACTGCCCTTATCAGACCTTCACTAGAACTTTGCCAAAATGAAAATTAATGTAGAAGTTGAATTTAATTACATTACTCCCTCCATCCCAAAATAATTGTACACTTTCTCATTTTTGTAGAAATTAAGGATCAGTTAGGTTAGAATAAGTACATCCCCTCTTATAATAATTTAATAACAACTTATTTTATAACTTATATAGGGGATATTGCTAGTAATTCATGCAAACTAACTCCCTAAAAAAGAAAGAGGAAAATTATATTGAGAAAATATTAGGAAAAGTCAGACAATTATTTGGTGTGGAGGGAGTAATAGTTTTGACAAATTGGAGTGGGGCAGAAATGTTTTAAAGTTGAAGGCACAAAAATTGGATCAATTGTCATTTAAGATGATGAAAAAAGAAAGGAAAAAAAAATATCCGGTTAGAAAATGTCCAAACTCACCCACCAATTTACTTTAATTTAAACAATCTGAATTCATATTCACGTTCCTCTCAGGAAAAAATACATGAAATAAAAGTCTCTCTCTCTCTCTCTCTCCCTCTCTCTCTCTCTCTCTCTCTCTCTCTCTCCATATATATATATATATATATTAAATCGTGTGTTTAGCAAAAGTTAAGTTTGTGTAATAATAAGTACCTCCCCAAGATCACTCTGGAAGCGTTTAATAAGCTCGATACCATTATTCTTGAATATATTTTGACGGCCTTTCAACTGTACTATTATCTTAACCTGCAGGAATTGACAAAATGTTCTTGAAACATATTTAGTATAATTGAAAGCATAACAACAAAGATTTAAGGTTAGCATATGATATAATCACAAGAAAACCAAGGCAACCTTGTGTCCTTCATTTAAAAACTTCCTAGCGGCTTTCAAACGCACAGCATAATCATGCATATCAATGTTGTAACTGAGAATGAAGTCAACGAAAAATAGAATCAGTTTCAGCTTTATATACAATTCTTGTATTGACAAAATATTTATCTAAAAGGAATAAAAATAAAAGACTGAATTATATTCCCACAAGTTGATACTGGATCCCACACTAAATAATAATCACCATTTAAATATGATGTGCCTAAATTGGTGGTTTTGTTAGTAATCTTCTACTCATTGATCTCCGCTCTTTTCTACTGAAGAACATTGTACCCAAAACACACTTTACAAGAAGCTGTACTGTCCCTTGCTCCACAGGGTCATCTTAGAGAATTCTGTATTTGTTTTCCATATCCTCATTTCTCCCATTGATATAAAATAATTTATCAACCCATTTCTTTTATTGTCTCACATAAAGCAATTAAAACATATAATGAGAATATCAGAGGCAGAGCCAGTAGCTACTATCCAATTCCTTTCTCAGGACATTTCATTCTAGATGTGATTGAGACCATATTAGGCAGCCTTGAGCCTACTATTCTGGAATCTGGATAAAATTTCCAAGTTTCTCTAATACTCCTTCCCTAGTACATAAAATGAACTTTTCTCTTCCTCTCGCCATCGCCATAGGAGTAGCCAATCTTGTCAAGCCTAAAAAAAAATCTTAAGTAATTGCTATATCTTTCTTGTATTTTCAGGTGCAGACATGACTTGGGCTTTAGGAGGAAAAGCACTCTTTCAAAACCAATAATATTTATTTAGGAAAGGTGTCCAACTAAAGATCCACAAAGTGTCTTTGCCTATAGTTTTGACATGTGAAATTTTATTTAGGACCCACAACTCAAAAGCATATAAGAATATAACATATTTCTGAATGAAATGAAAAAAATCAGGTGAGATAAGAGGAAATAAACAGATGATAATATATAATTTACCCCATCTTGACTTCCTTCACACCCGTGCGACTAACTGCAATTAAGAGCACAACTCATTAAGTATCTTTCTCACTTAATTGGCATTTTAACCATGAGACAGAGCAAGCAAACTATAAAGAAGAAATCATCACCACTCTTCTTCTGTTGGTCCCTTTTCTTCCTTTGTCCTTCATATCTATGTTTACTGAGAAATAAGTCAAATAAAGAATCAGTATAATTCAAGGTTACATAAATCATAAAGCAGACAGAAACACACCCAAAGAAAATGGAAAATAGACATTTGCTAGGGATCAGTACAAGTGTATTTATCCTTTAGGAAACATGAATTCGGACATGGACCGAGATTCGCCACTTTCAAACAACAGATATGATATGTCAAATTTTTAATCAAAAATAAATATTACATAAGATATAGATATATGTGATGTATTAAATGAGATTATAGTTTCTAATATATTACATAATTAACTTCTTTCAAACCTTGCTATACAATGTTATTTATTAATTTTTATTTTTCAATAAAATAAATAACTAAATAAGACACAAGTGCCCCATGTCCGAAACGGTATCCCCCACAAGACATTATATTTTTTAAGTACATCAAGTTTTTAAGTCCATCCTTGATAACTTCAAAATCCCCTCCAAGAGGGAAGACAAACGTTCCTCCCTTACATTTTCTTTCATTCTAACTTATACAGAGCCTATAAGATCTCCTACCATTACCTATAACCTATAAAATACTATAGGGTTTCTTTGAGGTGGTACGCCATAGGTTTAGTTAATATTATAGTTTCATGTCACTGATACTTTGAGAGTTCATGTACTCAAAGTGTCTAAGATGAGTTTTACCCAAATAGAAAATCCATGTATTTGAGTTAAGGGATTATAGTTTTACACAAGATGACCAAACACATTGAGATAGACCATCACTTTGTAAGAGAAAAGTTGGTCGAAGGAGTCACCATTACATAACTCGTCAACTCTAACGATAAGCTAGCAGATGTTTTCACAAAGTCACTTTGAGATCCTCACATTGGGTATATATGTAACAAGATTGGTGTGTATTGTGTACGATATTTATGTTATCGCTTGAGGAGAAGTGTTAGAATCACATAAGATCTCTATAAATTAGTGATAGATTGCATTGAGTAACTTAATTTAAGGTGATTTGACTATTTTTTCTGAGTCAAAATCAAGGGTCATGTACGTCGTCGTATGGTCTTCTTGTCCGAGTGTTAGGGTTTATGATTAAGTCTAATTAGTCTTCTTTTCCCCAAATGTTAGGGATTTTGACTAAATCAAAATTATAGCTTCGAGTCTGAGGTGGTAGCAGTGATCCACATCCGGTCGGTGACAATGGGCTTACGCAGATAACTCACCGTTAAGCAGTACCCCAGATGTGTGTTTGAGGAACCACCTCCGGCGTGAGAATAAGTCTCCACACAATCAGAAAATAATTGAATGACTGAGAATCGAATCTCCCACTATAGTTCTTGAGACGAAAAACATTCAAAGATTGATGAAGAACATTTGAGGGCGTTTTCAGGTTCTCGCGTATGTTTAGTAAGTAAAGTGACCGAACCTGATTATGTGGGCTTGAGTTTTCTATTATAAACTTCAAGCTTACCTGGCCTCCGGCGGGGTCCAAAAGGTCGACGGTTGGGCAATGGCGCGACGCCTATTGGATCTGCACACCAATAGGGCGGTCGACATTCTCATTCTGTCTCTTTGCCAGTTAACCTTGCTTGTCACTGGATTCTCACTATCTCTGGCCACTGACCATATGAGAAGCGAAGTCCACCTCCGATGGATGTCCAAAAGCGCATAGGTTAGGGTGTGGAGCCAGGTGGGCGCATGGGACCTCTCCAGGGTCCATGCCCGGTCTCTTGCTCCTCCTCTGGGCCAATGCTTCTTGTCTTGGACTTATTTGATTTATGTCTTTGGGGTCCCAACGGCCTCCTACCTTCCGGGGACCCCCACTTGGGGCCTCTTTGGTCCGCTGTCCATTGGTCCCGGGTTCATGGTCTGGCGACCCTGGGTCCGATGGCCCGTGGTCCAGTGACCCCAGACGGGTGGTCCTTGGTGAGATGATACCTGCCCCAGGTTGCTTGTAGCCAGTAGCCTGCGGCCTGGGCGCAGTAGCCTAGAGGCAGTAGGCACCTTTCTTTCCTTATCTTGAGCTTTCCTAATTCAAATTAGACTCTTCTCACCAGTTGCCTCTTCTATTTAGGAAACAAGTGAGAGGGGCCCAGGAGTTTGGCACCCCCTGGGGCCGGCCACAAAGAGGGAAGGGGAGAGAGTGGGGCCAAGTGGGCCCCACCCCTTGGTCGTGCCTCCCATGTGCCATGGTGGGTCCATACGGCTCACGTGACTCCTTGCCATAATCCCCAAAATTGGTACCCAATTTTGACTTCTGACTTTGACTGATTTTTTATGTCGAATCATAAGGGATCCTAATTTATTCCTATCTATTATAAATTGGGCATTGCCCTATGTAAATATGCATCTATTTCTCTCAAATCTTCCAGCTTTGAAGTTATTTAGGGAATGCACTTCTAGAATTCCGTCTATTAGGAAACTCAAGTATGGTTGCCTAAGCTCTTATATTTTTCTTCTCTCCCAAACCCTTTGAGAATGAATCAAATATGCCTCCTAAAATTAGTAGGACCTGAAACCAACAAACAAAAATTCCCTAATTCAATTCAAAACACTACCTAGCAAGTTTGGTCAGACATAAGCCTATCCATATTACACAACTTTAGACATGATGACATAGTGTTCAAACTTGATAGACCCAAGATCCCAAACTTTTCCCTTTCTTCAATAATGATATGAGAAATTGTACTTAGTTTGTTATTGATTTCTTTACATACTTTCTAAGGTCCTTAGGAACTATGAAAAATCGTATTCATTGGAAAATGCATATAAATAATGGCTTGCCTTTATAACTTTTAAAAGTAAATTAAACTAATATTGCTAAGTTGATAAGTTCTTTATCTGGGTCCTGGGATTTTTTTTCCTCACAAAGATGTTTGCCTCCAAAATAGGATAAATATAAAAATTCAACACATAAATAGAAAGGGTAAACGTGTGTAGTACTCGTAATCCATTATTTTGACAACTGGAGGGTCTGCATCCGGGGATATTATTACCTACAATAAAGGGTAGTACAAATAAGTTTTCACATATCTAACGGTCACTTATGCATAGAAAAAATATGAACAATACCATTTTATATAAGTAAGAAAAGTTTTACAAGAAATTAGATAGAGAAAAAGTTTTACAAGAAATTAGATAGAGAATATTCAAATACAAAATGAAGAAGGTAGTAAATCCTCAAGGAGAACTACAGCCTAAATTTAAGCTACCTAAGAACAATGAGACCTTTCCATTTTCTTGCCAACAAACATAACTAAAAGCTACTAGACTCATAAAGATCTAACTTATAAAGCAGAAAGTTAGTTACTTCCTCCTATATCAATTAAAAGGTAATAGATATGATGCATAAAGAACTACCAAAGAAAATCTTAGTATCACAACAAAACCCAATGACTGCAATATAGATAATGAAGCCTAATTTTTCCTTTTATTCACTTAGCTCTTATTATGGGATATATCACAAATTTGCAGAAAATACAACAAATCAAATAACACTTGACAATAGACTAATATTTTTCTTTTTTTTCTTCTTTTCATTGGTTTCTTTATCGATCTTATTTATTTCCTTGGTTCATCCTCATCAAACCTAACATAAGAGGGAGAAGGAGAGGGTGAGAAAGAGGAGGCTGGCTAATATTCATTTTTCCTTTTTCTTTTTCTTTTTTTGGGTTGGTTTAATTTATTTCTTCTTGCTTTGAACATGTAAGGTACAGAGATTTAAAGAGACATAGAAGATATGAGGAGGTAACGTCTAATGTTGCAGGGTCTGGATCAAAGGGATGCTGCTATTTGGTTATTTTTATTTTCTCGTCTGAATGTAGTTGGTGAGAGATCGAGCAAATTAGATGAAAGAGATATGGAAGATTTGTGTGTGGCGAATGAAAGGTGAAGGAGATCAGGTGTGAGAGAGTGATCAGATCTAAGAAAAAAGCTTGAGAACAGAGCACATAAGAAAAGGTTGGAAGCGTAGTGCATCCAAAAGTGTGTGTGCGTGTGTGTGTGTGTGTGAGAGAGAGAGAGAGGTAAATAAAACTTAAAGAACAGAAACAACTGATTTTTTCAAGGGAAAAAACTGATTTTTGTTGGTAATCATTTTTACTCCTCTGCCTTCCTTAGTTCAACATCTCTTCCATCACATCTCTCTCTCGTTCTGAATTCTCTCTTTTTTCACTCTTTTTTCACTCTCTCGTCTCTTTTTTTATGATTTGGGATAGCAAAAAAAAATAATGCTATATGTTGGGACTTGGTTCATGCTTTTGCTAAATAAAACTTTCTAAATTCTCAAATTTGTTTACAAACAAACCACGAGGCATCTAAAAATTTTTATATGGTTACTGAACGTGGAAATATGGAATGGAAGAAATATTTATTGGGAGTTTGGACCATGATGATTCATGTGCTTGTTGAATAAAAAAAAATCACCAAATTCCTTAATATGCTGACTACACAATTTCTAGGCATGTAATGAAATGGAGACAGAAACAATGGAAAGAGAAGAAATAATTTGACCTTTTAAAAAATAACATTGTTATCAATGGCGCAAATCTCCAAAATATATGTAGTTACTAGTTAGTTGCAACAGCAACAGCTTCTACTTTTTGTAATTAGGTGCAAATCATGGAAAGTTTGATGTGTATAAATGTAATTAACCCAAGAATTTACTTAGGGTAGTTCAAATTTTTTTATTATGGTAAGATGAAGTTTTCTAAATAACATAACCGTATTTAATTTTGGAATATAGGTTTCATGAATATTCAGAAATTTTGAAATTTCTTTTGATTAATGGTTGCTATCATGTGGGTTTTATTTTGAATCTGGGCTTAAGATTTTATTTATGTATTTATTTTTTATTATTTGCAATTGAATTTGGGCGGAAAGAAATATTGTGAACATGACCAATCCGTAAATTTTGGGTTTTTTCCACAAAGATTTAGGTGGTTCGGTAAACTGGGGGTATAAAGCAAAGGCTAAGGTATTAACAGTTGAATCAGTTTTAACTTTTAAGGAACACTCTCGACTGTTACCACAAAGCAGACAATATGATACGCATAGCTCATCGTACTCAATTAGACACACCTTGAAATTCCAAATGTTCTATTATCATGCGAAGGAACTGTTTGAGCATTGTAAAAGACATTTTTCACATGTTCACGCCGGCAAAAGTAAATGAGATAGCAATGCTAAGGCTTCTAAGGAAAAACAAGAACAGGAATCAAAAGGCTAAACTCAGTGACACATACGTAGGAACTTTTTTTTAACTAGTAGGAACTTATTTATCACATGAAAATAATTATATCATGCACAAAGAATATTGTTTTTCGCAAGAATTTTCAATAGTTTACCAGATCAAGCTTAGCATCCTCAGCCATCTGCTGAGCCTCCCTCATAGGTACCACCCCAATCTACACAATACAATAAAATCAGTAATGCTAAAGTAGAAAAGGATAGAATGAGGAGAAGAAAAACAAAACAAAAATCAAATGTCTATCTAATTGAACCTCAAAATATGTTACAAATTTACTGAGCTACCAAACAGGACCAATATAAATAATGGAACCGTAAGAAATTCAGTAGTGAAGTACTAACCATCTTCTGCTCCTGATCAATAAGCCTGACGGTAGGTGACCTATATCCAAAAGCAGCACACAAAAACACTTCAAATTCAAATTCATATTCATATTCAAGCAATCATCGACAAGAGAAATGTACTTGATGGTGGACATATCGAGAGACTTCTCGTCATCGTCGGAATCAGGCTCCGGCTCTCTCTGGCGCGATCGGCCCCTCATGGCAGAGATGGCGGAGATGCGGGAGGAGGAGGAGAGGTCGAACTTGGAGAAATCGGGGAGGCAAAGGCGGGAGGAGAGGAAGTCGTTGTTGTCGGAGGAGGAGGACAGAGACGACGTGGTTCTGGTTGGGGTGAGAAGGGACGTCGCTCTGAGGGCGGAGGAGCTGCAGGTCGTCATCCCTGCCATGGGGGAGGGAGGGAGGGATTGGCGTTTGAGAAGAAAGTGGATTTGGCGCCTGATGCAATCCTTATCCACACTCCCAACTATTCACAAATCACTACTCAACTCAACTCAACTTGGAGGTGGCCCAATATGTACCCAAATGTTGTCATAGTCGTGCTTCTCTTTCCGTCTGAAAATAAGTGCTACATTTCACTTGCGTTTTTGTTTAAAAAGATGAGATTGCTTCGTTTTGAGAAATTATTATTTTTCATATAAGAAATTTCGTAAAGGTACAAATAGAATTGCTTTATATAAAAATTAATTAGTTTAGACTAAACCATCACTAATATAGTGGCACATCATTAAAATTTCTAGATCTGGGCAGGTTGTTCCGCTCCCACAAATTCATTGGGTGAATATAGGTGACATTTTAATGAGGTGTCATGTTATGATTAACTTGACTTAGGCTAAGCCAAAAATAACATGACTTAGATTTCTTTTCATCTGTCTAAAAGTACAATTTATTTTCTTACACACCAAAATCTGTCTTACAAAGAGAACTCAAGCTTAATTTATAGCCGAAAAAGGCGGACTTGAAATCTTTTGGAGTCCAAATGATCTGAAGGATAAGAACGAATCTTCTTTACGTATTGATTCTTGTCTGTCATTCATTGATTTTTGTCTGCCATTGAATCGGATTTTAAGACATTTGAAATTTAACGAATCTTTTGAATTATTTTATGCGGGGCCCACATCAGGCTGCAAAAATTCCTTTTGAGCTAAGGGCCATGAGGTTGAAAGAAACCTGTGGGGTCAAAAGCTTCAAGGTCATCTTCCGGGTCTTGAGCAAACTGCATAGTGAAGCAGTCATTATTGTCTTCATTATTATCATTATCACTGTCGGAACCGCACTGAGAAGCGAGTTCTTTGAGAAGCTTTTGGTAGTTCTTTTTAGATGAAGTTGCCGCTAACTGGGCTTGAATATTATATTTGTCCGTAAGGAAGTCAGCTTGTCTTGAACTTGATTCAGGAACTGAAATAGGAGTTAAGATGGATTTTTTCTTTTCTTTTTTCAATTAATGAATTTTTGAATAGTTGTGGGGGTAACATGGTCAGTTCTACGACCATCCCACCATTTGACTCGAAAATCTCTAACAAAAGTAGTTGATTCAAATTCTTCAACGGCAAAGGTGAACGACCAAGCCGCGATCCATGGCAAAGAGAAAGTTGCCATGAAAGGAAGTGATTGATCAATAAATGTATCTTCAGAATTGGGGAATTCTTGAAGATAAATTCGAAGGGTTTCAAAGACAATATCAGGGAGTCTTTCAGTAGAAAAACCCCAATGATACCACCATATATGAGTAAACCATTTTGGAAAATCAATAGGATTTTTATTATTGAAGTGAA
>JAYMTA010000534.1:0-27220 GCA_036897625.1 Pelargonium cotyledonis
CATATATAAATATGGTTGGTGCTGGATTGAAGAGCAGCAACATGTACCTGTACCCTTCTTCTTCATTCCATGATCTCTAATTCTATAATATATATATATATGATCAATGTAGCTGGTTTTTATTTTATGTTGCTAGGACCCTATCTGTTCTGTCCCTTTTGGTTTTTGAGGCCATATATGCCTAACAATTCATAAATATATACACCACCATCATAAATATATATGTATATGTATAGCATATGTGTTACTTGTTCTACCATCCATCTTCTGCTGAGCCACCAAAATTTAAAGCTAGCTTGCTTAATATTTATCGTCTCATTTCCTACCTTTCCATTACATTAATGATCTAATAATAAGTTGCTTCACAACTCACGAGAAGCCAATCCAAAAGTACTTGCATGAAATTCCCTCCAAGTGCGTAGGTCAACTGATAAAAGTCATTTCAGTTTAACATACAGTTTTGAGTTTAACGTAGTGTTAAAATACGGTATAATGAGTTTTGCCGCTCTTGTGGTCATATCCAAATCGAATGATGATTAGTGTGAGGTGGTCTGACTAGAGTTGACAATCTGTGCCGTAACACGAAACACAACATAAGCACGACACGAAATTAATGTGTTTGAGCTCCCGCATTTTTCCTTGTCGTGTTAATTAGTTGTATTGTGACACACAGAACATGCGCGACACGCACACTCAAGAATATAATAGTAAACTAATATTCTAATATATAATGTGCCAAAAGTGTTGGCTCATGTCATGCCAATCGTGTTGTGCTGTGTCAAATGTGTTAGTCCTATATCATGCGTAATGTGTTGGGTAATGTTCATGTGATCAATCGCCGTGTCGTGTCATGTCAGGACGATCAATTTAGTTATCGTATTAAACTTGTTATGTTCGTGTTGGGTCACATAACATGATTATTAAAAATGTCGTGTTTGTGTATGAGTGTGCAACACAGTTTTTAACATGACACATACATAAATTGTTAGCTCTAAATATTATTTAAAAGTGTTGACCGCATACTCACTTAGATTAAGAAAAATAACATTAAACAAAACAGTGTGGAGAGTATTAAATTGATTGGGTTTTGGAAACAAGAAGCAAGGATTGAGGAGACATGGAGTGTAAGTTTCCATGCAATGCAGCAAATTAAAATGTGGTACGTAGAGTGCTATTTCAAGATCCTATGTGTGTGTGTATATATATATATATATATATTACAGAAACAAGAACAATGGGAACACAGAGTGTAACAAAATCAGACATGTAGCAAAAAGAGACTTTGTGTTTTGACCTTAAACTCTCATTCCAATTCCACACCCACTGTCTCTTCTTTTATGTTATTTTTTGTTTCCAAGACAGCACGAGTGTGTATGATAGCTTCATTAATTAATATAGTACTGTAATTAATTTCTTGTTAATGTTTAAGGTCTCGCTTTTCCATGGTCTTGTCTTTGTTTTTCGATTTCCCAAAACATACCGACTTTGACATTTGAGTTTTGACACAACAACTAAACAAACGTACTTGTATTCAAAGAACCAATTAATATGTAAGACCTAGGAGGTCAAAAAATGAGAGCAACATAATTAATTATTTACTGTTCATGATCAAATAAAAGAAAGAAACTAGTCAACAAAAGAGAAAAAAGGCTTTTAACTCTACTCTCTGCCTGTTTCTTGTCAGTCTTGTGTTATTGATACACAGTGAATCCCAAAACTCTTTAAAGTCAAAGCTACGTTCTGCACAATCGATCTTCATTTACAGTGATATTAAACTATTAGGGTTTCTCAGTGTTTTTTCATAAGCAAAATTTTATGATTAATTAGTCTGATCTCGATAAGTTCTATACTTCTGTCCTCCTTAAAGAAGAAGTGAGAATATAGAAATTTATGTATTGCCTTCATGCTATGTAATTAATTGTATCTTTAAATCATCTATATATATATTGTAGAGGATACTGATATATAAAGGTTTCTTATTAATTATCACTTGAATTTTTATTTCAAAATGATTGTGAACTTACATATTTTAGAATTTTTTTTGAAATGAATGAAAAATTTTGTATTAAGTCATAGGATCCATAAATACAAGGTTCGCGATTGAAATTGGACAAAATGTCTCTACCCAACCACACACTTTCTTAATCGAAGCATATGATTTAACCAAACTATGAGCAACATGATTCACTCATCTCCTAACAAAATGGAAATTCAAACTAGAAATGTCAAATAAGTAAGACAAAATACCATATATAACTAGACCCAAGGCACTAAGAAACCATTCCCCTTTGGTTGTCACACACAACCACTTTTGCATCATCTGATTCAACAATCGTCTTATCCCAACTGTTTCAAGCAATCCAAGATAAGAATTCACGGATCGTTAGGACTTCCATCAACTCCGGGTCCCAAGAACCCAAGCACCCTGCCCGACCACCGCCGCAAGCTGCATATGACCAGTCCTGAAGAACCCAACCACCCCTTGATATATCCTCGGTAGTGAATTCAACACCATTTGTGTTGAACTTGAAATACGACATCTCTTCCTCGAAAGTCCAAAGCCATCGACTTAAGAGAACGTGTTGCTGCGCCTCACACTATGAAACGAACATATTCACAAGGACATTGCCGCTACACAAGACTCGAAAGCCGCAA
This sequence comes from Pelargonium cotyledonis, assembly GCA_036897625.1. Lineage (NCBI taxonomy): Eukaryota > Viridiplantae > Streptophyta > Magnoliopsida > Geraniales > Geraniaceae > Pelargonium > Pelargonium cotyledonis. Next base: position 2,656 of record JAYMTA010000534.1, read on the forward strand.
AAGTACTCAAAACCAAAAGCCACAAAAATCCTACCAAATCCTAATATTTGTCTTTGAGACAAGACTAACATCTATGAGAGAATCAAATTATTATGATATTATTGCCGACTACGCACTCTCTAACAAACCCCTAGGTCATCGAAGTTGAAAACGACGGCTACCATCCATACAAGAGAGAGCGGTGGCTGTCGTAAATCTGTTTCATATTTTAGAAAATTAGTACGTAGAAATTGATAATAATATTATTAGTATCACTGTACACATAATCACGTTAATAAAAAAATAAATATATCACATTACTGATTTTGAAAGATTGGATTATTATTTTTACTTGTAATGTTGATAGCACATGGTATAGTAAATTTTATTAAGTATATAAATGTTAGGCCGAGTCATGAATGAAGACAGAAGCAGATAGACAAGTAGGAAACTATGATTAAGAGACACTGTTCACGTCAGAACCTGACGTCACCTCTCTCTCTCTCTCACTCTCAATATTAATGAATGGGCTTTTCCTTGAATTTAATGGGCTCATTTTTGGGCCCACGTACCCCTGGCCCTCTCTTTCTCATGTTGAAACTTTCTCTAACTAGCTCCTTTGTATAATGAAGTTTTGGTTTCAAAAAAAAAAAAAAAAAAACACTAACTCATCAACTTATCATATAGAGTTTTTGGCTTAGACTAAGCGACCAATGAGTGGTTGACACCTCATAAAAATAGCTTGGATTCGGGTGGGTCGCTCCGCTCCCACCAATTCACTTGGGTGGGTTCAAGTGGTTTTAATGAGGTGGCAATGCCTCATTAGCTTGGCTTAGAGACATTATTCTCTCTCTCTCTCTCTCTCTATATATATATATATAGTAAAATATATATCAGTTGACTGATATCGTTTGTTTTTATAGTAAATTGACGCTAGACTTTCTATACTTTACAAAACTATAAAAATTACTCACATGTACTTATTTTTTTAATAGGTCTGGCTCCTGCGCTTTTTAATTTTTTTTCCCTTCTAATTTGGTCATGTTGACCGGCTGCAGCCGGTTTCTATCTTCCACGTCAACAACAAAACCACGTCACCATTTCATTCGGATTTTTGTCCACGTCATCCATCCACCACATCTTACCACAACGATGGCCACCAAAAAACACATGCTATGCCGTTTTGTATATACGAAAAAACGCACTCTCATGTTATTTTGTACATGTCACTCTTTTTATTTTGAGAAAAATCAGTACGCGGGATGGAGTATGAGAAAATATATCAATCAAGATAGATGGGATTTCGGTTATTTTTTTTGTTCCATAGGTCATATAATATAAAGTGGTTGGGTTGGCTAGGCAGATGCAAGATAATTAATACTCCCTTCGTCCCAAAATGAGTGTCCTCCTTTTTATTTTGAGAAAAATTAAGAAGAAATTAGTTAGTGTGATACGTTTACTATTGTATTCTCATGATCATGTGTTGAGAGATTTCAACAAACTTTTTATAAGGGTGTAATTAACAATTCATGCATAACTAACTTACTAGAAAAGGAAACAAGACACTCATTTTGAGACGGGGGGAGTGGTATATAGAATTTAAAAAAAAAAAATCGATATGAATAATGTTAGTTTCGCACTCAAAAGAATTTTAATAGAATTGAATGTGAAGCTGTGTTGAACCCAATAGCAATTTATTTTCTGACCTGAGAAATTAATGCAAAACATAAGTTAATAACTCGTAATTAATGCAGATGCAAATTCTCAGCCATTATTTTCTCCGATCAACTCCAACCATTATTTTCTCAATTTCATTTTTCTCAGATTCATTGTCGTTTTCTTCTTTCTCTCTATCTTTCTTTTTCATGATGTTACCAAAGAAAAACCAACATGAAATTATTAATAATTCATTCAATATTGTCTCCTTTTCAATAACCAATTGGGTCATTGAATTTGATTTCAATGTTTGCATTTCATCCGAATCCATTGATTGGATGCAGAAAAATAATGAATTGAATTTGATTTTAAATTCATAAGATTCAAAATATATTTCTGTAAAATAAAATTTTAAATGTCAATTTTTATTTCATTATATGAAGCTTTATTCAATGTAGAAGTGTAATTTGTCATGGGTCATGTATGCTGTAGGAGGGTCATAATGGGTTGTGGGTTGTGGCTGGCCACAACCGCGGGTTGTAGCACAGAATGCGTGTAAGTCCAGTGATTGTATAAGCCCAAAGAAACTCTAATTTTATGAATATTAGTAGGATACAAGTTGCAGTTATAAATACACATTAGAACCAATAACAAGATACGCTTTTGCTATCACACACTACTATCTACACAATTCAACTCTCTTTGTTCACTTATCTGACTTGGGTGTCAGAGGGGCCTAAAGAAGACAATCTTCATTAGGCTTTTGTTTTGCAAGTGTTGTTCGAGAGCTGCCGGTTGGGAGGTCGCGCGAGTCCAGTTCCCTTGCCCTACTTTCATCGTGTAGCAACATAATCAACCATATAGAGATCATTGGAAGATTTGAATTGCATTTAGCCCGGGGGCACGTCACAAACTTAAATATCATGTATCATAATTGAAATGTTAAATTGTTGATCTACTTGAACTTTAAAACATGTTAAAATAAGATAAAAATGTCCCCAAAAGAGCAGAATACATGATAATTGTACGACTTAAATAACATTATATTGATTACTCCACGAGTTCTAAAATAAGTGAATTTATTTATGTTTTGAGAAGAAAAAAAAATAGTATAATAATATATTTACTATTGTATTCTTATTATCATGAATTAAGGAATATAAACTAATCATTTTCACAATTTATATACAACGAAATTTCTTTAAAAAAAAAAGAAAATATACTTATTTTAGGACAAATATTAGAAAAAAACATGACAATTATTTTGAAACGAGTATTTTATATAAATATATTCCTCTGTGACAAAACTTAAGGTGAGCACAGTTGCTTCAGCTCTGTTCATACAGATAATTAACCTACTTGTTTGTTCTGGTTTAGATTAATAAGTGTAGCTACTGAATTATCAATCCATTTCAAGTTTCTGTATCAAATCAAAACTTCCAGTACCAATCTTCACAGGCAATCCAAGACAAATCCTGGCTGATGGAGTTTCCAAACTGTCCACTCTACCATGATAAGCTGCTTCAGCAATGAACTGGGAAGCAGTCTCAAATGTCATTTTACTAAAAGGCGATACCGAGTCCGCTATGCCTCCAAGCCGGCTCATTGGACGATACCCACCCGTGTGGGTCATAAAATCTGCAATCAAGGACAGGTGCCGGTAATTGACCACTATCCCGTAAGACTTGAACACATGATTGATCTCTTGGATAAGGGTCTCTCTTGCAGCTTCTACGCCGTATGTATTCAGCATGTCATGGATGCTGTTGGAATATATGTAACTGATATTAAGGTCATCTTGCATTTTCCATAATGCTCTGAAGTTGACTCCACTTGTCTGCAATGCAGGAATTTTCTCTAGTGTTTTGGGATCAATATCTACCCGTTTTTTTGGATCTCGACCATAATAAATCACCTGACTTTCTTTGCAGTTTGTTGATTCGTAACTATCAACATTGCCAGAACTCTGTATATACACTCTCTGTGCTGCCCTCTGAGCAATCTGCACAAAATGAAGGAGATCAACTTAGGGGAGTGACAAGAAAAACATGAGTTTTTTAAATATTAAAAATACAAATTACAACATGAAACAAGCAAGACAGTCTATTGGCATACAAGCCAGCATGTTCTGGAGATTGGTAAATCTAGAATATCCCAACATTAGCTCAGTCCCCACTCAGAATTCAATGGAGATTGGTAATTTAGTTTATTTTTTTGTTAGTTTCCTTCATAAGAATTATCTTTCTTCTACCTTAAATCTGTTCCTTCTACAAGAAGCTGATGGTGATAAGAATTCACAAAGATATCTCCCTAGTTTGAGCGAAAATTATCAATCATTTCACATATTATAATAAACTAAGGAACAAAAAGCAAGGCAAGGCAAGAACTAACTATTTTGGTGGTCATCAATTTCTAGGGGACAAAAAGCATTTCCATGATTTTTTCTATGATGAACAAGGACTTTATGATGATATGCACCCAATCAAGAGAGATGTAGGAAGCAATGCAACCATGGTAACTGGAGAAATATAGGCACGATACTGTACTTAATTCGAGTATTATATAGATAAGTATGTCTTGTTAACTAAGTCATTCAACATGATCAAATGTCAATTCATTTGGAATGTGGAACTTATATATAAGAAAGGACAGGAGGTTATATAAACAGGTAAGCAGGGAATAAAGCTAGTAAAGGGTTGGCTGGCTTACCGTATAATCACAAACTATGAAAGCAAAACAAAAGGAGAGAGTGACCCAAGTACCTGTGCCAGCAAAATGTGAGGTTCGTTAGTAAATTCAAAATGGGCCTGTAAGTGTAGTCCCTTGGCAGCCACAAATATTGCTCTATCAGTTATCTTTCTAGCTACTGCTCTCATCTGCCCTTTCCTTTTAACTTCTGATCAGGCCTTTTTGCTACTAGACTTGAGTGTAGAAAGATTACGTTCATATGATGTTTCAGATATTTTATCTTCAGCATCTAGTACACCATCCTCGTCAATTTCCTCTTCATTCTCAGAATGATCAATTTCGCTTTCAAGCTGGGATGATGGGTTACCTACACTCAGTTCATCTTCTGAGCCATCCTCATAATCCATTTCATCAATAGCTTGCAATTTTTGTTTTTGCGCATCTAAACCGAGATCATCTGCTTCCTCTCAATCATCATCGTCGTCTTCTTCCTCACCTTGTGATCTGCTACGAGAACCATCTTCATCTGTCTCATTTGAGGATTTTGGTTGAGAATCTGGTTTGAAATTTTTAATCCCGCTAAATTTAGAGAGCAAGATAATGTTCTTTTCTATTGCATCCTCTAGCTTTCTCAGAAACAATATACTCAGAGTTTCCTCAAACTTCGTTAATGGAATACCCAAATGTGGTTCAGAAAGCTTCAACTTCAGCTTATAGATACTACAGATTCTACGATCATGAACAGCAAATGGCACAACTGATACCTCCATGGTATCAACTAAATCTGCTATGGATATCTTCTTCAACTCCCCAGCAAGTCGCTTAGCATCCTCCCTGCACACGGCCAGGATAACAGATCATGAATAGGAATACCAAATGCCTATGGAATATAAGAAGACAGATATATATGTGCAAGAATGCCTGCAGAGATGCCCAATCTAGGAAACAAATTGGAGAAAAAAGTAGCTAAAAACAAATCAATAAGCCAAACAACCAAAAAATAATGTAGGTAATTTGGATACGAAGCACTAAAATTTGTTGTTCTCTAGAATAAGTTTGCCCCAGCTGCTAGACCTTCAACATACCTAATCAGCTGGACTTCATGATATATGAAACGCTTGTGCTAGCAAGCCTCAAACTATGTCAAAATACAAGAGGGTGACCTGTATGCACAGACTGGGCATTTCTAATCATGTCAAATATGACTACACTTGCCTTGTTCATATTTGCCTCAATCTCGAATCAGGCCTGTCAATGTTCTACATAGCACATGCCTTGTTTATATTTGGAATGGCTCAAGAAATTCAAATTTAATTACTGGACAAGGAGAAACAGTATTGAACATTATTGATTAACACATTTATCATTATACTCAGATAATAACTGTCCAACCCTCCATATATTCACTCAATTACTCCTGACTTTCCATGGTCAGCACTTAAATTTTCACATCTCATGGTACGAGTATGCATAAAACTCTGACACATTCATTAGATACAGTGCAAAGCTTACTACATTAGGAGGCAAAACATAATCTAAAGAGCAACAATAAATATTTAACAACTCACTGTGATCTCCCCTCTTGCAAGGGGCAAGTCATAATAGGAGTCTTGATATCACTTGAAGCAGTCATTAAGATCTCCTGTAGACGTGGAATTCCTAGTGTGACATTTATTTCACCTCGCCCAGCAAGATGGAAAGTGTTCAACCTGAAAAATAAGACACTTAATCATGTCTAAGAACTGAATTAAAAATAAAAATAAAAATGTGAATATATATGTATGTACATATATAAAGTGATTTCTTTTCAAGTTACTGGTGATAAGAGAAAGTTTCCTTGCTGAAGTTTAAATGACAATACCCATTTCGGCAATAGATGGTAGGGGAATCATAATAAAAATATGCTTGTATCTTGTAGGACCAATATGTCATTATGAACTGAATGCATTGTGCGCAAAAAGTGCACGTTCACCAAATGAAGTACCTTTTTAAGAGTGAGAAATCATCATCAAATGACAATTATATAAGAGTTTTTAGCCCTGTTTTTTCACAAGTATAACTTAGGTTGTCACTGAAAGATAATGATACTCTTCGTTGCCACAGATTTAAGGACACTCAAAAAGCTTTCATCGAACTAACATCTCCAAAGACCAATTCACTGCAATATATCAATATATGCCACAAACAAACTAATGCAGTACTGAAATATTTATAACTCGCATAAATGGCCTTGCATCCTTAAAAAGAAACAACTTTAAGAAGCTGAATTAAAGTAAAATCTCACGTCATCTGTGTTGATGGCTCTCCTACAGACTGAGCGGCAAGAACACCAACTGGTTCTCCTGGCTGAGCTAGGCTTAAGAGGTATTTGCCATTCACTATTTTCATGAACTCCTCTCTACATGTTAAACCAGCAGTAATTCGTTCATTCAAGGATAACTTTTCAATAAAGTCCTCTGCTTTTTTTGCCAGAGCAGCAGGCAACTTTCCAATGTAACTGTTGTGAACAGGCTCAAGTTTGTTGAACTCAATGCAACTCCGTTTTGTAGAATTCAATTCCTGATTCTGAAAATTAAGAAAAAAGGATATATGTGTCTGTAATATTACAAATGAATTCAGTTCAGAACTCAGATTTAAGAGAGTGGATTAAAAGTTCTCACCTCTGCCATTGCTTCAAACTTTGCAAGAAATTTTGACCGGTGGACATCAACACCATCTTCTCCATAAAAAAACTGAACAATTGAACCATCGGCATCACGTACAGTGTGGTCATAACAAACCTTTAGACACTCAAGATTTTTGATCAAGCACCTTTGCAGGTATCCACTTCGAGATGTTTTGACTGCCGTGTCAACTAACCTACACAGTTATAAGACCAAGATTAATAAATAGCAGTAATATGTGATATACAGTATATACGGCACTGAAAAGTCAAAGAGCTATGATTTAAAAGCTTCATTCGGTCAATATAGCCGAATTTTAATGCAAAAAGTATTGAAAAGGAAACACAAATTTGAAATGTATAAATCCCATTGTAGTTGCATAAGTTGGCTTAGACTTCCACATAATAAATAAGTAAGACTGTTAATGACCCAAATTACACAAAGAAGTCACCTGCAAAATTAGCTTTTGCGAAGTTCCATGCATCAAATGCCATAATTGCAAAAATGTTTATGATATCCCCAACACAAAACTACTCTGGGTATTATGATGATTATTTTAGACCTAAAGCAAATGCAGAGCCTCAACTGCATGGTAATGATGCACCAACATTAGACTTGAAAGAGACATGTACTAATAATGTAAGACAAATGCTGCTCAACTACACAACATTAGAATTAAAGTTACTAGCATCAAATGCCATAATTGCAAAAATGTAAGACAGTGCTTCTAGTAACTGAAATTTCACTTGTATGATTTATAAAATTTTCAAGTATACTCAATAATCAACTTTCTTGGCTAAGGATAACAATCAGGGCTACACCAAAAGATGCATCGCTAAAACAGGACATACATTTCTCATTTCAATGGGGGTAATGCATGCATCAGTATGAATTTAATTTTTTTTTTTTTACACAAGTGATAGTTTAATCTTCCATAAATTGAGATACACCAATATATAACCACCTATCTAATGTGAAACATGTATTAGTCAAGTTCATTTTGCATATAACAACACAATATTATTTCTCCATATAGACAATGGTATGATTTACCCTTCACGACCGGCCATGCAATGGAAGTAGTATTCTTGAGGGCGAAGTCCAGTAAGGAAACGGTCGATAATAAACCCTCCAGCTCGAGATGAACAATCCCATGGAGGAAAGCAGGGCAAGGTCTTCCCAGAAACCATTCGAGGAACGCGTTTTTTCTCTAACTCTTGAGAGCCCAGATAAGAAGAAATTTGCTGGAAGTTTACCTATTCAATTGAACTAAACATTTAGTTGAGTTGGTCCTCTAACAAACAAAATATTCCTCGTAAGTAGAATTTATGAAAATAAATATATGAATAGAAACTTACAGTGCCACCCTTGGCACCAGATATAGTCATAAGAGATATACAATTCTTTCCAGATGGTTTCCATAACCCTTCAGACAGCAGTTCAAGGTTGACTATTTTGTTAAATTCGTTAAGTGCGCTGAGCATTTTTTTGTCCAAGCTCATTAAGGCCGATTCTCCATTGCGGCGTACAAATTCTTCAACTTTTGATTGCAGGTATTTTGGATCTAAAAGGTATTTAAGAAATAAATAAATAAGTCACAACAATGTATGATAAGAATCTATAAGGTTATGAAGCACATATCTTGGATATATTCATTTTCTTTTCTTTTTCTTTCAATTTAGAATTGAATATTTGAGAGCACATTTTGCAAGTTCCACAAAGTTCCAGTATTCTGGAAGCACAAATCTGACACGGACAGCTGAATTACTCTAACTTTCAACCATAGTGAATAATAATTGTTAGGAGTGTCTAGTTCAATTTTCTTTTCTTAGCAATACAAAGTCACCAAGACCCATAAATAGAAAGTATAGAGAGTTTTAGCTGAGCCAGAAGAGTCAAAGTTACACATACGACTGGCATAGAGATTTCTATATCTCTCCTACAAACTTACTTCAGCCGTCTATATTTCCATAAAACCATAAACTGTTATTAGATATGAAAAGTGATGCAGATAACCACTCAAGTCTATTGCTTTTGAGAAAAATAGCATACCTACTATCTCATCATCCTTGAGCCCTACAAAGTCACAATGTATCTTTTCACCGCTTTTCTTTGCTTCTTCAAGCTGCCTCCTCCTTTTCATGTCTTTACCTTCCTTTATTAAAAGATCATCTACTCCACAGGTAAAACCATGCATCTGAATTATGAAGAGCACGGTCAAAGAAATAATATATGCAACACAAATTCAAATTTTGAATAAGATTGGAAAACAAATATCAAAACTGCCAAACCTGCAAAAATGCTGTAAATAATCGACTCATTGTTGAAAGCAAAATGCCAGCCGTATTTGAACCATAGAGCTCCTGCACCTTATGAACAAGACCATATTCAACAAATTGTGCCTTGTTTATCACACCATGCACCAAATCATTCTTATGGATAAGCAAAATATGTTCTTCATGTTCATTCTTCTTTTCCGAGCCTTTGACATCCACTTTTTCTTCACCATGTCCACTCTTCTTCAACCGATCCTTGTCAACCTTTTTACTTTTGAAAAACAAAGGAGGAATTTTACATTCTTTTTCAACCGTGAAAGGTTGGCGACCTCGAGTTATATGATTTAGGACAGCAGTAATGACCTAAAATTGAAAGAACGGAAAAGGTTGCCAAGAAAACAGTGTAACCAAACTGATCAATTAGTCTAAACTAAGCATTCTGGGAATTCTGAGCATAGTTCTTTGTCCATTTTTACTTTAATTAAAAAATCGTTAATATGTTTTCGAACAATAACCTGCTTCCCTGTCCAGAGAGGCTCTGGTTTCCATATTGCAGGTACTGGCGGCTCCATTTCATCTTCGGAATTCAGAATACAAACTTTTCTACCCGGTTTTTGGGAAAAAGAGCCCAGTCCAGGCGTGGAAACACCAGAGGTATAAAGAAGCTGATTAAATTCATCACGAGTTAAGAAGGTGTCCTTCTTCATAAGAAGTGCAGCACTAACAATATGGTCCTGGGAATAAAATTAAAAAATATAAGATGATAAAAGATATGAAAGAAAATTGCACAGAACAAGGAAACTACTAAACAAGAAAGTTTATCAACAGTGGACTGTAAAGTAAAATAAAAGACCTGAATCAAGGCTCTAACTGGATCGCCATTTGTAGGTTTAACATATTGATTATTTGCATTTACAATGTTGTAAGCTTCTGCACGAGAAATTTCATCTTGAGGAAAGTGAACGTTCATTTCATCACCGTCAAAGTCAGCATTGTATGTACTGAAAAAACAAATAGTGTCATTTATGCCTGAGATAATCTCAAGATTAACCACAACTCCAAATCTTTATGTATTGCACAAATTGATTAAATCATGCCTACATCACACACACGCACAAACACAAACCTGCAATTTGCATAGTGCATGCAAAGAGTTCTTTCCCCCTTCAATACGCGTATGATATGAGACATTATACTTGGCTTGTGAAGCGTACGCTGCCAAGAGGTTTAAATTAGACAAACAAAAAAGAAATGAAGGACAAATGCAACAACCACATTTTAAATTGCATGGAAGCAACTAAGCAAATATAAATACTTAAGCACATAACCAGCCGCAATACGTGGCTAGAAAATTGATCATCTATTTTTAGTAACCAGCCGGAATACATCTACAGGTTCCTGTGTACTCCTATTCAATCTTAAAAATGTAATTTCACCAAAAGAAAAATCAAGTTTCTACAATGAGCGTAAATCACCTTAGCAAGCAGTAGCTAATATCTTGCAAATCATGGTATCCACATAAACACATAAACATAAAATTAACAAAAGAGAGGTACCTGTCGGTTAACAAGCACGATATCTCCATCTTTCAAGTGGCGATATACAACTTTTCCTTCATATCCAGGATCATTAGCCTTTCCAGATTGTGTCACAGCACCTCTTGAGGAAGGTAAATTCCTTGAAATTGAAATACGAGATTTCCTGCATGATGGCAGCTTTTTAGTGGATATCTTATCGACATAACGAGTAGCTCCAGGATGGACATCAGGGCCATTAACTATGGCTTCCCTCAACTTATCAACATTCCAAGGAGCAACTCTCTGAAGACAAATAAGCATAATAGCCAACAAACAAATATCATAAGTTATAGAATACAAAGGCATAAAAGACAAACAAAACTAATTGATCAGTCATATAACCCCATTCTAACACCTCCAAGACTCAAACATCCATGTAAACAATAGCATGGTATGGAAACTAGAAGAATTGGAACTTCAATATATACTTTACAACATATGTTATATATTTACAGCCATTTCTGGAACTTGTACCACATACCAAAGTAATTGCTTGATATATAAATTCAACATACTCATTTCAATTCATGGTGTCAAAGACATTGTTTATTTTCAAAGTTAGGATATATTGAGATAAGCGTCAAATTGTAGATAAAATATACATGTGGAGTGGCAATCATGCACGATATTTCAACACACTTACTTCAGGATAAGTCAATCTTGTTGCAAAATATGGAGGTATTCCAATCTCATTAACTGCTGGATTGTTATCAGGCGATATGACTGATCGGCATGCATAATTTACTCTCTTTCCCATCATTTTCTGCCGGAAGAGACAGAAAGAGACCTTCCTTTTTCTCCAGGACTTGGCATATTCCTGATTCTACTTTTCCCGGACCTGCCATCAAGTTCAGAAACCGCTTGGTTATTATAAAAAAAAATGAAGTCAGCGCTGCTGCATCAAGTTTTATTAAAATCACGAGCATTGAACTTCAAATACAAGTGATTAGCATCAAAACACCACAATGATGGGAATAGATCACGAAAAACTATATCTCTTGGTAAGCACAGTAACACACAGCGCAGTAAGAGTAGCACATTCACATGCAATATTTGAGCACATGAACGAGGGTATATGCATACAAGTACATATAGAAACACACACGGAGAGTATAAACACACTGAAGCAAACAGAAAAGTAGAATGGTCTCACACAACCCCAACATCCCACACATAACCACCTGAGCAATAGCCCAGGGGAAATAATTTGGCAATAAATTACATTAGATTCGAACTCACCCATCGCACTTTTGCTATTAAAATATAAATTAATAGATAACTGAAGATCCCTCCATCTGTTAACAAATATTGAATGCCCAAACTTTTCGCTGTCGGCTGCTTCTTTCAAAGATATATTGCACTGCAGCACCTTATTTAACAAAACAGTATGGGGATGCTCCATTACCTACAAGAAACACGTACCATAAAATTAATTTTTAAATTTTATCCCCCATTGATAAAGATGACCCAGCTGATAAAATTTTCTGGATAAAAAATCTCAACTATCTGTTGCCAGACAATTAATAGTTTGGTAAATTCCAGAGAAAAGATGCAACCCCAAGATCTTAGCTGTCAACTAACTATTATATAAGGTACTTCCCAGTTAGAATCTACATTTTATTCACAAACATATAGTGCACAGTTTTTTTTATACTTTCCTTCCATGTAGAATGTGGCCAAGGCCAACACATGACACAATCTACTTCCCCTTACTAGGGTAGCATCCTTCTTGCTGAGGAGCTGCACAGAGGGCACCAAATGGAGGGATACATGGATCCCTCACATCTAACAATACACCATGGACTGCAATAAACGACTGTGCAATAAAAGTAGAATGGAAAGCTATATACATGAATTTTCTAGTTTCCCCAATGAAAAGGCATGTTAACAGTAGTGCATTAGGAAACTTACTGACAGGAGAACCATCCTATCTCATTCCAGTTAAGTTCCCTTGAGCAACACTTACACTGAAGTCCACAAAACTGATCGCCGTACATTACACAACTATATTTATAAAGAGAAAAGGCTGACAATAAAGTGATTATCAGATTGACCAAATTACAGCACATCCCAATTATAACAAAAACTATAGTGGAGGTAAGCTTTTTACACTTTAAATTACATCAAATTAAACACAGTTATTCCTATTGTATATTGCAGCAAATTAAAAACATTTATTTCTATTGTTACGTTACCATTTAATCAAATACTTGCACATAAATTTCTTATAAGAGCATTTACAGAACCATTTGGCAATTTATAAAGATCATTACCCCAGTTACTTGTCAAGTAATCATTAAAAAAGTCAAGGCACCTATTTTTTCCCTCTAAATCTATTCAAACGGGAGTTCTTCCAAGTACTTACAGAATCACCTCCTTTGGCAGGAGGGCGGAATTTGATAGGTGGTACAAGAATGGTCTCTAAGAAGAACACAGAATAACCTGTTTCCATTCCCATTGAACAGTTGCCCAGCTGCTGAATGTTGCTGATAAATGAGCAGAGTTGGGGCTCATTTTCCCACAAACGCTTAACAATGGTTTCAACCTGTGATTGATGGAAAAAGTAAAAAGAATCATATTTGAAACTATAAATATGTAAATAGTTTAGATATGTGTAACTGAAGAGAACTGTAGCAATTAAACAAATGAAACTAGGAATTAGCATACTTGTGACGGTAGTAGAATTATTGAGAGGGCAATTGTCTGCTTAGAGAACTCAGCAGATGCTTTTTGCTCATCTTGTCCAAGCCTTTTTCTTGCAGTATCTTGACTACCATTAGTGTTTTTGACCTCAGAAGAAGCACCCCCATCACCATCATTTTCCAACACATATGTACGAATAACATTTGCTCTCACATGGGAAGTTGACAATTCCTATGGCCATATTTCCAGGAAAAAAATATATTTTCTTTTACTTCAATTGTAATTCAAATAGCGATTTTCTTTTACTTCAGTTTGAAATATAAATAACAGAATGAGATAAATAATTGTTGGAGCAGGTGCACACTTGTAAGAATCTAGGTGTAATTACAATTGAAAAACTAAATTATTGCAGTAATTAATACAGAAAGTGTCCTAATGCAATAAATGCCTGACCATATATAGACTGTTGGTTTTCATAATGTTTACCAAAAAAAAACAACCGATTTATTGACACTTGTTGCAAGGGATAATAATTAATATGAAGCTGCTTGAAAGTTTTAAGAAGTTGCATGCCTCTACCTCAATTAGTTACATCATGCTCATTTTCAAAATTCAACCCAGTATAATATTGTATATTGCCTCCAATTTGTTAATAGTTCTTTCACTTAATTGTAACAGATGGCCACTTAGTCATTAACCGGATCTTGGGCTTTCAAAACCTTATAACTCACTGTAAAAAGAATTGAGCATAAAAGAGACGCAGAAAGAAGTAAACTCGACAATTTGCACAAAAAGAACCCAACATAAGCAATCATCCACAGTGATGCACAAACTCAATAGAGAACAAAAGAGAAAATTGATGTTCAAAGTCAGCATCTTATTAAGAACAGATTTAAAGATGTACCGTGCTCAGCCATCCAAATGTAAGCCTTTCTATTTCAGGATTATATGCCTTGCATTTATTACACTCCAAACATTTTTGTTTCAAAATTTCTCAAAATAGACTTTGCCTCAGTGTAATGAAGAGATGTCCATTCTTGCTGCTTTGAATAATTGGGTTGGTCATCTATTCGATCATACTCATACTGGACGGTTTGGCGTGATACATGGCTGACATCACTGTCCTCTGGATCTGATGCATTACCTGAAGAGATTGATTCTGAATCCATATTTTTCGCTCCAATAACATCACCTTTTGCAATCAGTTCCAATTGAGTAACACATCTCTCAACCTTAGACAGTTTTTTAGGATTTAGGAAAAAATATTTATAATCAAGGATAAGAAAAGCCAACCACAAATATAAATAAACAGGCCTTGAAAAAATAAGAACTGGATAAGATGACAGAGTAGTAACAAGGAAGCTCATAATACCCTTTTCAACTTTGTTAAAAAAATAATAATAAAATAAAAATAAAAATAATACTCTTTTCAACTAATTTCTACAAAAATACATGTACCTGAGTTCTGGAAGCTCTAAAATGATAGCAAAAGAAACATGTTCTTTGAAGAAGAGTATAAAGCTCGTTAAATAACAATGGATTGTAGACTATTGAACAAAGGTCAATGCGACCATAATGACCTGGGCACTGAAAAGAACATTGGCCACATGATTTGCAACTGCATATATACAAATAATCATATCAATGGTATGCCACAAAACCATCCCCTGAATTTTGATTTTGTTTTACCATTTTAGTCAAAAGTGTGAATTCAACCAAACACCCCAGTGCTATAACAGCATAAACTATACACCTATATATCAAGTGATATATCATCCATAATTCTAACATGTTAAAGCATAAAATGAAAATAAAATGAAATGGATAGAAAATTAGAACAAGCACCTTGATCAGCAATAAACTTCAAAAGAAGTTTCATTTGAGATTTGACTCCATAAATGACACCCTAGTACAGATCTACCTCAAAGACATTTAAAGGATTTGTAGTGACAATGAAGACAAACAAGTTTTCTAAAAGGAAAGAGAATCACAGTGCAAAACTTTAAGAGTTAAGTTCATCGGTTAATAAATAAAACATTTAATCTATGTAGCAAACACACGGATAAGAATACGGGACATGGACACAACGACACACTATTTTTATAAAATCTAAGACACGACATAAGAATGTGTTAAGTAAAAATAATATAATAAAACAGTGTATTTTTGGCTTTTTGCTATATTAATGCATATTGCTTGTGGATATTCATGCATTTCATTTTCATATCAAGTTTGCTTCTTTTTCCTTTGAACATTAAAGCATGAGATATATAAAAGAAACAAAAATAATAAGAACGAAAGAAAATGTTGAAAACATCTGCCTTAAGATTATCATATGTAGAGGCGAATTCAGATATTTATAGGCATTAAACGACTTACGGTGTCTGTTCATCTAGTGGGCCTAAAGCTGGATCATACAGTCCACCAGGCACTGGTCTGTCCACAATGTCAAATAAGTTGGAATGTGTAATCTTAGTGGGGGCATACTTCTTAGCCTCCTCAGTTGTTAAGAACCCAAACCTAACAGATTGAATGCATTCTGTGGCACTCTGCAATAAGTATCAACATGAGAGAACTAAACTGGTAATAAAAATCAGAATCGCACTAGAATGCAGTACATGCCAACTAAATCCCTTCACCAACTAAAGCCATATTGTACATGTAAGTTTCTTGCAAGTGAGAAACACAAATTTTCATTGCAATGAATCCATCCAGGAAATCATATGATTTATTCAACCTTTAGCTTTAAGCCTTGAATTAGCTAAACTCAAGCAAGCAAAACAAGCAAAACATGTATGATTGTAACATCATGAAAGTTGAGTAGAGATCAGAGGAACCTGAATGGGGTTGGCCATGGCTGTACTGAAAGCACAGATGAGGTATGGTGGAGACAACTAGGTCTTGTGGTGACCTAGCGAGGCAATGACGACCGAGAGGAGAGAGACAGTTGCTACTAGTCGGCGACGAAACAGTAGACAGCACCGACTTTCTGCGTCCAGGGGTTTTGGGTTTTATACTTTCTGTCTCTCTCTCAAGTCTTTTTTTTTCACAAGGAAAAAAATCAACCAGAAAAAGACAATCATAACCTCCACCATGGTAGAGTTTTTGGCAATTTGGACCGAACTCATGGGTACCCTACTAACTTTTGCCCCGCCCGACCAATTTTTAAGTCAAGTTAGGCAAATCCGCATAATCCAACCCATTTTATTTAAAACTTGACACCAGGCCCAAAACTCGATTGTCAGCTCTACTTGATAGCATTTTGTTTAAAACTTGACACCAAGCTCAAAACTCGATTGTCAGCCCTACTTGATAGTGAAATCATAATATAAAACTAATATAATTATTAAAATACGATTTAAAATCTATGATTTATATGTTCTCATATATCATCAATTCTACCTATTTCATTCAGAAGAAAAAAAAATCTCAACCAAATTTTAACTATGACAGACTAAATCATGCCAATAAAATTGTAAGCAACATGTCACGTCCCGAAAGAATGGGGCTCTTCCAGGCGCGTTAAGGGTAGTCAGTGAACTACTTGTGCAAGTATAACTATCATTTTTCTAAATATGTGTGCTTGAAGACTGAAGTCCATGAATAAGACTGATCCCTCTCTCTAGAAACGGGAGATTTGAGACGCCGCACCGGTTCAATTATCTCGGTCCGTGACAGACGGCCTTCTAAATCTATTTATTTTGTGTGTCCTAATATATAAATATAAATTAGAAAAGAAAAATTAGAAAAAATAAAAGGTACAGAGTTATTATTTATTGGAGAGTGAAGCCGCCAATACCAGGGTGAGAGGTACGAGATTTGGATATAGAAAACCTCCCGAAACTCAGAAAGCGCTTTTAAACTGTGATCTCCGTCTCCGTCGTCAGTGAACCGGTGGCGGTAGAGTTCAGAGAAGAGCAATCAGCAATGGACGGAGGGAAGACCAAAAAGAAAGCTCCCGCAGTCTCTCTGCAACAGTTCGTCTCCACCATGTCCCCTCTAATTGACCTGGAGAAGGTTTACATTTCTCTTTCTCTTTCTCTTTCTCTTTTTATTGATAATTGCGTTTCTCTATTTTCAGCAGTAGCGAAAAGGGTTCTCAGTAGTTTTCATAGAAAACACATTTTACTGAATTGAAATTCAATACAGAAACATGTATATCAATATTCTTTTGGCTTTAGCATTGCGAAGAAGATTAAATTTCAGTGCTTTGTCAATGTCTTGTGCTCTGTAGTTTGTGCTTTTGATCTTATGGAATGACCCATATCATACTATTTTAACAAGGATTCTGGTTGTTGAGTTGTTTGGGTAAAGCTAGCTGAATTGGTATTATAAATGTCTGCTTTTATGTGTTTTAGGAAACAGAGATATTGGCTTCAATTAGCTCTGGTGCATCCAGGAATATAGAAATGGCTCAAAAGAGGGGTTCCGTTATGCTGAACTTGAAATGTATTGATGCACAGGTGGTTTACTTTTACATTTTCATATGCTTCCTGCTCAATTCTAGTTCTTGTGTTTTCTGAAAATTAACTTTAAGGTAGCCTTTGGATTTGAAATTTGATGAGAAATGGGGATGAAGCTTATTACCATTACCGTTCCATCCATTCATTTCCATTCCTAGGTAATGGCATTTTGTTTATCATAGCTGTTTTGTTTATAAAACTTTGAAAATGGTTAGAAAATGAAATTGATCAAAGTATTCACACTTTTAGAAAATGTTTGAATAGTTATGCAAAAAGAAAAAGTCAATTGTCATTTATGACTGAGGAACGTTGCCAAAAAAATTATAAAAAAACAAATTTTTTTGTGCTAAAAATGTCTAGTATTGCTCATGATAATGGAATTCATAATTGCGTTCTAAACATTTTTACAATAAATTAGAAAAATCAGACATTCGAGCACAAAATTATGATTTTTTATTTTAAAAATATTTCTAAATCACATCCTTAAAAATTACTCGAATTAAAAAAAAAATCATCACAATCGGGCAGTCGAACATAAAGTTATGAGTTCTTTCATAATAAGTTGTAGAATAAAAGAGTGAAGAAATATGAATGGGAATCCCATCCCATTCCATCAATCTTAGGAGGAAATCAACTTGTTCATAAGGAAGGGAATGACAATGACAATATGAATGTCAGTGAAGAATAATTGATTCAAGAATCGTCAATGGGAATCACATTCCCATTATTCATTATCATTCCTAAACCAAAAATCCTAATAGAGACGCTACCTAAAAGGATATGTAGGAGGGTAATAACATTGTCATTGCCAATACTGGAGCATATTATCTGTTAGCTTTTATTGTAATTTTGTTTCTTTGTTGCCAATAATAGACAGGGCTCATGGGGAAGAGTCTTCTCGAGTTTCAATCTACTAAAGGAGATGTTCTTCCTGCTCACAAGGTGAAATATTTGTGATTCATATGATATATTTGTTTTTAGCTTTGATTTCAATATATTGCCTTATTTCCATTTTACTTTGACTATGTTGCCCGGACATCGACACAGGAGACGATTACATGCACTTTCATATAAAATAATATACAGGCCATATTAATGCATCTAGTTTACATAAAACTCAACTATTTTAAATAAAGAATTATTAGTATTTGTGAAAAATAATTACATCCAAAACCAAGGAGGAAATGTAGATGCAAGGATTTTCTTGAATGGACAAAGATCAGTTCATTTTGAAGAGAAATGATTTATTAACTGATAAAAAAAATCATGAAAGCGTGTATCATTCATTCCCTTATTAGATTTGTAAATGTATGGAGTTGGAAATGGAAAGACAACGAGTTATTCTTGAAAAAACTAATATTAGTTTGTGTAGAAGAGAAATCATCTATTCTATTACTAAATTGGCTCTTTGGAACCAATAATAGGGCCATGTCTATGTATGTTGGCCTGTCCTAGTTTGACTGATTTTGAAAAGGAACACTAAAAGTCGCTTGTCTACTCATGTCCCATCAGATTACACTACAAACTTTCCATATCTGCAACATAGGGTTCTGAAGTTGATATTACATAGTCATATTGGATTGTCTGTGTTGATCAAAGTACATAGTGGGTACACTTTGACCCATTCAGAGTGAGATTTCATTGGAGTTGTTTGTTACTACTCACTAGATGATGCACATTTTTCACTACTTGCATTTTCATGTCCGTGTTTCAAGAAAGGGGAAGTTTACTTTTGGTTGAGTGTGTCACTCTTGAGAAAGACAATGGTCTGCTGAAGCCTCGTAAACTCAGTTCACATTTAGCAATGATGAAGAACAACTTTGAACTAATTTCTAACTGTGCTTTTCAATTCAACACCTGCTCTCATTGTAGTAGCATATTTTTATCGTCCCCCTTATTTGCAGTTTGGTACTCATGACGTGGTTGTTTTAAAACCAAACAAAGCTGATCCAGGGTCTCCTGCTCTAGGACAAGGTGTGGTTTACCGCTTAAAGGTAATTCTGGCCTGAACACTGGAAGCTGGTGATTAATTATTGGTTTTGGTGATTGGTGTTCATAGGTATACAAAATGATATTCCTCTTATTCTTTGCTTATGTTGGTGATCTTGTGCATGTTAAATAGGACACATCAATCACTGTAGCATTTGATGATATTCCTGAAGAAGGGTTGAATAGCTCTCTACGTTTGGAGAAAGTGGCAAACGAGGTGTGTGTTTTTTCTTCACATTTTCTAACTATATAGAGGTTTTTCTTCTTGGGTCTGGTTAATTTAGAGTTCACATGATACATGAAAAACGTCTTTAAATTACTTGATTCAGACAAAAGCTACACTGATATGGATTAGGTTTAATTCCTTGCAGTCTGATATTGTTAACTCTGACAAGGTTTGTGTGTATTTGGATTATCATGTCAATTTTATTCAAGTATTCAAAATTGGTGTTCTCAAGCTATGTAGTCCAAAAAGGGAACATCATGCTTTATATTAGGCACATATCATCTACTGACAACATAATCTTTTGTGGGTAACTTTTCTAATAAAATCTAGTCTTAATTTTATATGAAAGACAAATGAGATTTATTTTATTTATTTATTTGTAGGTAACATACCGCAGGATGAAGGATGCTTTGATACAACTGAGTAAAGGCGTGCAGAGGGGACCCGGTTCTGATTTAATTCCCGTATTATTTGGTGAAACTCCACCAGGAGTGTCAAAGAAGGATATTGCATTCACACCTTATAACTCCAATCTTGATCACTCTCAGGTGTGTAAAGCAAATATCACGCACATACACATTTCAGCAATTTCACACTTTTGGGTATTTAAAAAAAATGTTATTCATTTCTGATAAACATAATCATACTATATTTAGAGTGACACACTCAACCTCCATGAAACACCCGTTTTTCTTAGGTTCTATATGTGCTTCATTTTTCACATGCTAAAGTTACTCATTTCACTCATTTATCTCATTTTCAAATCAAGAAAGATGCCATTTCAAAGGCTCTGTCATCCAAGAATGTTTTCCTGCTGCATGGCCCTCCTGGAACTGGAAAAACAACTACGGTTGTTGAAATTATCTTACAAGAAGTGAAACGTGGATCAAAGATTCTTGCTTGCGCTGCTTCAAATATTGCTGTGGACAACATTGTCGAGCGACTTTTTCCTCACAGGTAAAGTGATGTCAATAGAGGCACCTCATATGCTGCTATTGACAGCTGTAAATTTGGTAAGAAGTATTAGGACATCTCTTTTTTAACTGACCAGTTTAACCTATTAAGTGGGCAATCATTTGGTGACTCATTTCTTTTATCAGAGTAAAGTTGGTGAGACTGGGGCATCCTGCCCGTTTGTTACCTCAAGTATTGGAGAGTGCTTTGGATGCACAGGTAGGTATAGGTTTCACATTAGAACATAATGACAGAGATTTGTGTATGTTTCTCTCAAGATAGAGGTTTTGAATCTGATATGCTCATATGTATATCTACAAATTCTGTTT
This sequence comes from Pelargonium cotyledonis, assembly GCA_036897625.1. Lineage (NCBI taxonomy): Eukaryota > Viridiplantae > Streptophyta > Magnoliopsida > Geraniales > Geraniaceae > Pelargonium > Pelargonium cotyledonis. Next base: position 24,099 of record JAYMTA010000534.1, read on the forward strand.
TTCTCTGTACATAAGAACATTTAGTTTGTAACTTGGTTCATGTTATTTTGTATGATTTTAATGCACAAATTTGAGGTACTTCTCTATTCCTTTACCCTATATGCTGTCAAAAGTTTACTGAAATGTTCTGGGTACAGAATATGTGATATATTTTCTGCAATTGAAAACTCCATAGACCTTTCATTATGTGTTAATAAGTATTTTTTGTTCTGTGCATAGAAATATTACTTTGATGTTTTAATCTGGATATACGAAGTAAATGGGTAGCCTTTCATATGCTACACTGTCTTTCACGTTAGTAGTTACTTGTTCTAACACTGTTGCCTCACGAATTAGTTGTTTGCATTAGGTCTTAAGAGGGGATAATAGTGCTCTTGCGAAGGACATTCGGAAGGAAATGAAGGTAAAGATTCTTGGTAAACTTGATGCCAGGATGTTATTGACCAAATCTATACATTTTTGCAATTTGATTAGAAGTTTACTTACCAATGGTGTTCTATAATAATGATTTACCCTGAACTTTTTCTATCATCTGTCAATAACAATATTTTCATTTTCCCTTTTTTTCCTTCTCAAATAAACTGTTAAAACCGCATAAATGAAGAAACAAAAGCAAAAGGAGAACAAATAATACCAGTTTGTTTATTTGATTGTCGTTAGTGATGCTTTTGTATCTTGAAGAGTGAAATCCTTAGGTCATGTATGAGCATGACTGTTGCTTGGTAGACAATCTATTACTTTACCTGCGTTTTTATACACCATTAGTTAGCATAAAGATGCATGCCAAAAGGAGTTAGTTGGCATTATGTATTACAATACTGGGATATTTCTAATTTTATAAGATTTCCCTGGACTCAGATCCAAGTACCAATCCGTTATATCTTCTAGTTTTGCATTCCAAGTGTATCTATTAATAGCAATGAAAAATAAAGAATCTGGTCATAGAAAAGAGAGGCATTCTCTGAATCTGGTCATATTTGATCATTGCTACAATAGCTAAGAAGGAAAAAAAACATAACTTACATATGATATAAATTTCAAATTACATTCTAATCCTTGGTATAACACAGTTTTTCCCCTAAAACTATTTGTTGGAATGATTGTAGTGTTCCCATGAGACCCAAAATTTATTTAGACTTCTTTTCCCCTTAATGCTGTATTTTCTTACTAATTGTGCTTATCACATATGTTCAGGCATTGAATGGGAAGCTGCTGAAAACAAAAGACAAAAGTACACGGAGGGAAATCCAGAAGGAGCTTCGAACTTTATCCAAAGAAGAGCGTAAAAGGCAGCAGCTAGCTGTAGTAGATGTAATAAAAAATGCTGATGTTGTATTGGCAACTTTGACCGGTGCATCTTCTCACAAGCTGGACAATATATCATTTGATTTGGTAATCATTGATGAAGCTGCTCAGGCACTTGAGATAGCATGCTGGATAGCTCTACTAAAGGTAATGGTATAACAAGCAGACATACATTGAATATGATTAAAAAAATTTCCATGCTTCCACAAAAGCAGAACAACATGCATCTAAAAGTTGGACATAAAAAGATCAATACTGCCATTTCGTAATTCATTCCCAATGACTTTAGCTCACAAAATCTTACATGGCACTATAAAAATGTTGTTGCGGTGGTGGGGACTGGTGAGTGATTCAAGGCCCCTTTAACTGTAACAAGAGGCTCTGCCAATTGTTTGGCTACTGCATACCTTTTAGTAACATATCTTTACTACATGATTGTAAGTTGTGTCTGACAGTTACCATACAAGGTTCAAAGCAAAAGTTTCAAAAATTAATTAATGAAATTGCAATGTTAAGTACACGAGAGACCGGAAAGTTGTACTGTTTTGTTATTTAAACAAAATTGTAACTTCGACAGATGTGTAATTACATATGCACGTGTGTGGTACATAGAAACATTATTTCCATCAATAAAGTTCAAGATAAGCATAATTTGAACTTTGTAAGTAACCCATGTTTTCATGGGAACAAGGCTTCTGTAGGCTTTCTAGAACAGTAGAACCAAACATTAACGTGTATAATTAAATGTTCCAGGGTTCGAGATGTATACTTGCAGGGGACCATCTTCAGCTTCCTCCAACTATTCAAAGTGTTGAAGCTGAGAAAAAAGGGTTAGGAAGAACCCTCTTCGAACGAATTGCAGACCTGTATGGAAATGAAGTAGTGTCTATGCTCACAGTTCAGTACCGCATGCATGAGCTTATTATGGATTGGTCATCTAAAGAGCTCTATAACAGTAAGGTACTCGGATATTATAGAGATGTAATTATTTCATCAATCAAGGGTGATGAATTTTTTTTATACCAGTAATTAGGTAGTGCCTATATTATGGTAATACAGTTAGGATTTACCTCATAGGTTAAAGCCCATCCAAGTGTTGCTGCACATACGCTTTACGATCTTGAAGATGTGGAGAAGTCATCTTCGACGGAACCAACGCTTCTTCTAATTGACACAGCGGGGTATGTCATGTTTTGAATTTCCTGTCATAGAAAATGTTCATGAACTCTGTAACAAAACAGAAAACGTTGTCATGTTCTATTAATTGCCTTTTCTTCAATCTACAAAACCTTGGTAAAAATTGTAATGGAGTTGGATTGATACATATAATCATATTTGAACTAAGCAGAAATAAAAGAGCATATATCTAGCATGTTTCTTTCAGAAAAGTACTTTCATATTGTTAGAATGTAAATATTAGATATCTTAGGGGCATTATAGTCTTTTTTCGTGTGAGAGCTGATTTTGATCCATATTTGGCCCGAAAGTGGCCCGTTTATGTTGCCTCCCATTGTGGTCTCCGGCTCGCTTGCAGATGGATATGCCTGCAGCGGCCCATGTGTGGAAGAGAAATACCTACGCGTGAGGGGGAGTGCCGATTTATAAAGCCCCCGATTGTGCACGTGTCGAGCTCACCGATAAAAAGAAAAATTTGAGACTCGAACGTGAGGGGGAGTGTTGAAGTGGGTGATGAATCCCACATCCGATAAATATAAAATGAGAAGATTAAATATAATGGTGCAAGTGAAATCCTACTAATAAGGTTGACCTTTTAGTATGGGAAGCCCAAGCCATTATATTTAGCCCGTTATTGAAAT
>JAYMTA010000535.1:0-27215 GCA_036897625.1 Pelargonium cotyledonis
AAACATGGAGTAGTAAAGTGAAAAAGAGGTATAACATAGGGTATATATTTGTAATTACCCCAAATAATTATAATTGAAATGAATTATGTCTTCTATGGATGATAATTTATTTAATACTAGTTTATACACCCGTACCCGTGCGGTGCACGAGTAATTTAGTCGAATTTAATAATTATAAATAATTTTTTTAACGAAATCACTTAATTAATTAAAAATTCTGTACAATAAATCAAAATAATTATAATAATGATATATATTTAACTTTCTAAAATTAAACTTAATTTCCTGTATATGATATTGTATTTTATTTTACTTACTTTATTGTTTGTTAGGGTTAATTTTATAGTTATGTAAAAATTTGTGGCAAAACTAAAAAATTGATGATGTGGCGCTCTAATACATATTATAAACCTGATTTTTTGTTCAACTTTTATAGTATGTATAGATTGTGTATGTTAATTTTACTTCCCACCTATTTTTTGTTCAATTTCTTTTATTTATTGGCATAATTAATGAGTATTTACTATGTTCGACAGGGAATTTAATGCTATGTGTGTATAAATTTTTGATTATTTGTACATTTTTTATCATATGTAATATAGTTAACTTATAATCACAAATCTTAGAATAAGGTATACTTTTAAATTATATCTGTATATTACAAGAAATATTTATTTTAAACAATATGATTTTTGTAAGTTTAAACCATGAGGTTCTTGAGCGGATCCGCAAACTCGCGGTTGATATTTTTAAGCCGTTTTACCATACTCGAACTAATTCTTATTCGAGGATATGTAACAGTTAAAGTTCATCTCTCTTCTCAAAGGTGTGTTAAGCGAAAATCAAACGTAAACACTCTTTCTACTCACATATTCTGTATTGCCAATTGCGCCATTACCTAGTGGTAAGAAATATTTTTAATCAACTAAACCAGTCTAATTACGTATTTTTTGACAAAAAATCCAATTACTTATTCAACAAAAAATTTCTCATTTTCTGTGCAACACACAAAATGAAACTAATTAAGTCAATTTTATGGAAATTAAATTATCCTACACCACCTTGATGACCACATTATGCTATTCTTATATAAATTTTTTGTCAAATAAAATTAATTATGAAGAAAAATAACAGTTTACTAAAGTGTTACTATACATTCAAGTCAACAGGTACACTAAGGTCATTTAAATACTTGTATTCATTAGTCAGCACTGATTAATTTTTTAATAATTACACTGCCAAAAAAATTTGTAATAAGTACACGTGGCGTTACCTCATCCATTTCAGCGACCATATATATATATTTTTTAGGTACAATTCAGTGAACATATTTCACTATAAATATATCTTCATTTTTCATTGTCAATTGACTGGAAAAAAAAACAAAACGTAACATTTGTTTGTTTTCAAGTTTCAACTATATGACAACGAAAGAAAAAAGGTTTACCATATAGTTTTATGTGACATATTATTATTATATTATTTTGTTAGACCATATGCTAACTAATTATTAGTTTTCCAGTTTGATTTTCATTGCATTTGTCGCTACGATATGCTTTCATGAAGCTGTTGGTGCTAAATTCGACCAAAATTATAAAATCTCGTATGGAGGTGACCATTTGATTCGATTGAATCAAGGAAATGAAGTTCAACTTAAACTAGACAAATTATCAGGTAAATAACTGTTAACTACCTCACATGCTAAAAAATTACATGGTATGTTTGTGAACCATATTTCATGCTTTGATTATTATGTTAATAACTTTTATTGTTCTATCAAAATAGGGGCTGGATTTGAATCTAAAGTGGCATATGCATCTGGTTTCTTTAAAATGAGGATCAAGCTTCCGAATAATCGGAACACTGCAGAAATTGTTCCCACATTTTATGTAACTCTTCTTATCTTGACAACTTAATCGGGTTGATGAAACATAAGATTTTGGTGATTGATAAATATTGATAAGTGATATCACAATAATTTTATGTTGAATTCTAATGTTAGCATACCATGAAATGAAAGTATATATTTATTTGCCTTAATTTTACGATAAAGATATTTGGATGTTGCTAATTATTTTCTTGATTTTCAAAACACTTGATCAACATACACAGATGGATGGTCTCATAGACGGTCAGTCTGCTGGTAATCCTCACGACGAACTTGACTTTGAGTTTCTGGGCGACGATAAACAACCATTCATAATACAAACCAACGTGTTTGCAAGCGATAAAGGTGGTCGAGAGCAAAGGACCCATCTCTGGTTTGATCCAACCGCCGATTTTCACACCTATGGCGTTCTTTGGAACCAATTTCAGATAGTGTAAGTGGTAATCTATTTTACAACTAAAATGGTTCACATCTAACTAAGTTGCTGACCACGCTCTTAGATTTATCTAGTCATCCAACAAACATGTATTCTAATGTAACATCTTATGTTTAGGTTTTTTGTCGACGAGATACCTATCAGAGTGTTCAAGAACAATAAAAGAATCGGAGTAAACTTCCCCTCCCATGGAATGCGAATTAGGGGAAGCTTATGGGATGGTACCCCATGGGCGTCCGGAGGAAAGCCCGTTGACTGGTCTCAAGCGCCTTTCATCGCCAACTACCAAGAGTTTGACATTGCCGGCTGCCAATTTCACAACACGGGAAGTCAAAGTGTGTGCTATGATCCAAAACTATGGTGGAATGGCGCCAAATACGAGAAACTTGACCCGATTCAACAAAACGCCTTAAATAATATTAGGGCTAAATATTTGGTCTATGACTATTGCAACAGTCCCGCTGGTCGGCTTCATCCAGAATGCAGAGCTTGATCCCGATTATTACGAATAATTAAAGATAATTATACTCTTTTTTTTGTAGTTAAATAAACAATAAACGTATAGTGGAAATATTATTACGATATTTTGTGGTGTAGTATGTTAAAGTTTTGACCAGGCATAATGGAGTTATTGTAAGTTCTTGGATGCCAAATGAATGAAATGTTATTATGAGTTATTTTCTAATTTTATTACTTGAACAAGTCAAATATTGGTCATGACAATTAAAACATATAATGATAATTTTAATATCTTTAATACTATTGATTGTATATTATGTTGTAGTGTTGTCAATTTTATAAATTACTAGTAAAATCCAAAATTTTAAGTAAGGGTTCAACTATATTTCTTTACATAAAACAATTATTTTAACAATCTTACTCTTCTTCTTCATGATAGTTAATATATTTACAGGCAAGTTTAATATTTTGTCGGGAACTACAAAACTTCACCAAAACTCCAATTGAGAATTTTGAATACATAATCAAACAAACTAAATAATTACAACATAAGCTTCTAACCGTCATAATGCTTTAAGGAGGAAGGAAATAATGACGTCTTTAAAAATTATGAGCTTGAGTTGATGTAACGTCGCGTTTTTAGAACATCATTTGTAATAACACAAAAACAATGTGTTGTACCTCGTAAGTGATTTGGGCCTTCTTGACGTGTTAGCTCCCTTGTTTTGTTTACTCAATTGTTTTATTTATTTGGGCCTTTGTCTGAATGATAATTATCAGTAAAGTCAATTTAATTTTTACCTAAATCAACTTAAACTATAATATTTTATCTAACAAAATAACAAAAATATACATTGGATTGAGATGGTGGCAATATAATTTCAACATAAATTAAAACAGGTAATCATGAAGACAGATCTCATATTATTTAAATACATAGAGAAAGACTTTTTCCTACACCAACCAGTCTATATGAGATAGCTAATTTATTTTCTAAAAAATTCACAACTCGTTGCACCCAACAAATTCTCTACTAAGAAAAATGTGATACTTGCACCATAGAGTTGTCACATTGAAATTACTCTATCGTCTTCCTCTTTGTTTTACTCTCACTCGCCCTCTTTTGTAATTCATAGCAACTGAGATTAATCGGTTAGCCTTCCTTGCATTCAAGGCTAGTGTCGCATATGGCTCTCTCGGGAGGTTGATTGATCTCATGATATATCTCCTTCATTTACCGCCTGTGGAGTGGTGTAACGTGCGGTCAATAGCAATGCTAGCCTCGAATGCAAGCAAGACTAACCAATCCGTCTCATCGACAATATGAATCACAAAAGTGACCGAGTAAAAGCAAAACGAAAGAGGAAGAAAATAGAGTAACTAAACTAATCTACATATCTAAAGTCTTCCATTAGCACCGCATCAGATATGTTTCGATATTTACATTCAACTCTCGTTAGCTAATCTCTCAAGAAAACGTCAATTCGCATACTCTCACTCACACCCGTCTCAATAAATCTATAAACTATTTCACTAAATCTAAATTAGTACTTAATTGAAATTCCAGAATCCGCAGAGATATTGTACTTAATTGAAATTCCAGAATCCGCAGAGATATTGAACTCACCAACCCACGACCCATCGACATCAACAGCTCCAAAATAATTCCGAAATTCCCTCGGAAAGAAAATGGGAAAAAACATTACAGCCGCCAAAATCATCACCAAGAAACAAAATTTTCGAGATCTACCAAAAACATCGCAAGACGCCGATCAGGAGATTAAAAAGGTAATTTTCACGGTGGAGCAGTTCGCTCCGAACATATCTCTCCAAATTAAGGTTCCGAGGTAGCAGATTGCTGTAGTACAACATGGTGGTCACCGACGCCGTCGGCTGGGCCACCAGCGCCCCCCATAGCCTCACCACCGACTTCATCATCATCGGAGCCAACGACTGCGCGCCGACAAAACAAACCCATCATCGGACCAATCGAAAAATTAGCAAATACAGAAAAGAAAACTCAAGGAAATGCAGCAGAGATGTAGAGAAACAGAACACATACCATGATTGTTGTGTTGTGAAGCTAATGGAGAAGAATCATATTTTGATAAAGTGGGTACTGAGTTTTTTTTTGTATTTGTTAGTGCTTTTTGTTGATGTTGGTGTATCTGCCAATCGTCAACTGATTTTCAAACCTACTGTTCTTCAATTTCCAACGGTAAAAACTGTTTCAGGAAAAATGGGTTTGGTGGGCGTTTTGACTGAGAAACCCAAGACTATATATAGTAGCTGGCTACCAAATTTTGGCTCTACCATTGGATCGAACGATCTACAGGTTTAGTGTTTCGATGTGCTTTTTGTATTTTTTTTTTCCATTTGTATAGTGATTTATTTATTTATTTATATAAATGGGAGGTTTAGAGTTTCTATGTGCTGTTTGGTTAGTTTATTTTTTCCAATTTGTAGAGTTAAATTTTAGATTTTTTACAATTTTCTTGGGGAAAAAGAAATGTGTTTTTATTGGTGTGTATATATGTATATTTCTTGGAGAAGAAGGTTTTCTTGGGTTACATTATAATCATTGATTTTAAATTGACTTATCCTAAATTATGTTGATTTTTCTTGATTTTATTTTGTGTTACTTTACCTTATTGTTAAAAAAAATCACCAATTTTTATTTTTTTTTATTTTGGTAAATAAAATTAGTATAACAAAGTAAATCTCATGCCATTGGAAGTATTTTTGTTGATAAAAATTGGAGCATTTAGTTTGAAACATAATGCAACTTCTTTTACCCCATTTTGGAACTATATCATTTCATTGTTTAGAATTCAAATCAATTAGATTAAATTCTATTTTTATTTTACAATATTTAGAGTTAGCAATAATTTAGTTGAGCTGCTCATAAGATCAATTATACCCTTGTTCTAAGTGAAGAGTTGAGGATAATGCAAGATGGAAGGCCCTGTTACTGTTAGTCCTTAGAGCCCGCAATTTGGACCCAAACATGTGAACTAGTTTTTGGGTTAGATGAACTCGTACATTTTAAAAGTAAAACCGAGCATGCCCAAGACTTGAATATCTTTTGAATTGGGTTCGGATTAGGCGTTTTCAATCCGAGACAAGACACAAATTGCTAGTAATGGATATTTTTTTTTGGATTTGGGTTCTCTTCAGTTAAAGTTTCAATTTGGCTGATCATTCCCAAGCTGTTTCTTGTTTTTACATGTAGTTGCTAATGACTTTGCCTTGTAATTAGTTAAGTTGTTAAATATCTATTTGTCTGATTTGTATTTTAAACTCTAGTATTTGGGTTAGTTTAATAAGTTCATTATCAGTAATATCATTGAAGCTGTAATTGCTAATTTGTATGCACATTACAACTTATTGCAGTTGTCTTTTATTAACTTTCACAAGAAATGTTGGTACAAGAACAATGTTCTCAAAATCCATAGCCTGTCATTTATTCTGTTTTCTGCGTCAAAACCCCATAATTGTTTCATCAAAATGGCAACCAAGAGATCTTACAGTAACTGCAATGTTCTTGTGATGAAGATGATCATTATGATCATCTTCACACAAGGACTAGGCCTAGAGGTAGGTGGTGCAGTTGTTCCTGCAGCATCACCAGATGGAAAATGTCAGCGAGACGGGTTTTTATTTAGCAGGAATGGTTTGCCAACAGGACTTGAAAACTTGTCTTTGGTTAGCGTATTTTTAGCTCCTAGTAAGGTTGAGTGCCACAATGCATGCTGGGAATCTTGTTCATGTTCTGTGCAAATCATATTCAACCTTGAAAGCAATACCTTTTTGTATGCATGTCTTTCAATGGAACAATATTGAGTTTTCTAGAAGATTCTGATGATTCCACAATTGAGTTTTCTATCCCTTTAAGAAGGCCATGTAAGTACACACACACACACACACCTCTTTTTCATCTAAAAAGTACTAAAACTGCAGCACCTAAACCATCCTAAGTATATATATAAGGGTTGCAAGAATTCGTTTGATCTCAGCGCCACCAGCAATTCCTGTTCCTGGACCCATCAGAAATCCACATTCACCTTCGCCGGCACCTAGTGAAAGAGGTTCAAAAAGTACATACACGCCGCCAAATCCACCCATCAGAAATGCAAAAGGAAAGTGGATATGAATATTGCTTGTTGTTCTTGGAGCAGTCTTGTGTGCAATGGCAGTGTGTTTTGTTGCACTATTATGTTACTTCGATGCCAAAAGATGTCGAGAAAAAATTGAGTTCACAGGTATTTATCCTTGTTTTATGTTAAATGCATCAGTAGCAGCTCAGGTTTAATTTTATGTGTAACTATATGCAGAGGAAGTGATATCTTCCAGCATTCTAATTAGCAAATCTTCGAACAAGCTCGAGAAACACAAGAAGCTGGGACAAGATCAGATGCAGCTATTCACATTCAAGAGCATATGCACTGCCACCAATCAATTCTCATCCTACAATAAGCTCGGCGAGGGTGGATTTGGACCTGTCTACAAGGTAACACTATTCAAGGACTTGTGTATGTTTAAAGCACAACGTTGTAAAGAGAATTTACCAATTACTATTTTCAGGGAAATCTAGTTGGTGGACAAGAAATAGCTGTGAAAAGACTTTCAAGAAGCTCGAGCCAAGGAATGTTCGAGTTCAAGAACGAAATCAAGCTCATCGCTAAACTTCAGCACACAAATCTTGTTAGTCTTTTGGGTTACTCCGCTGAGGGAAGCGAAAAGATGTTAGTGTACGAGTTCTTGCCCAACAAGAGTTTGGATTCTTTTCTCTTTGGTTCGTCACTCATTAACCATTCTCTCTCCATTCTACTTATGTTTATACTAATCTATTGGTAGGTCCTTAAAAACATAACTTGAAACAGATCCTGCCAAGAAAAAGCAATTGGATTGGAAAAGAAGACTTGAAATTATTGGAGGAACTGCTCAAGGACTTCTCTATCTGCATAAATATTCAAGACTCAAAGTGATCCACAGAGATTTGAAAACAAGCAATATTTTGCTTGACAGTAACTTGAATCCCAAAATATCAGATTTTGGCTTGGTTAGGATCTTTGAGCAAGATACATCATCTGCAAACACAAACAGAATTGTTGGTACATAGTACGTAGACATTTAATACGCATACATTTATTTATAAATCTAAAACTTCCATGCACAAATTTGAACATACTCACATTTCTGATGGTGAATATATATGTAGTGGTTATATGTCTCCAGAGTACGCAATGGAAGGACTCTACTCAGAAAAGTCGGATGTGTTCAGCTTTGGAGTCATAGTCCTTGAGATTGTGAGTGGAAAGAAAGCTACAAGTTTTTCGGGGATCGATGACCATCTTAACCTGATAAGATACGTAAGTAGTCAAACAAAAACTCTCCCTAAGCTATGTAAATTTTAACCATAACACTGCATTTATATTTGATTTCACAAAACTAATACAAATGTGCTTTAGTCATGGGACCTGTGGAGGGAAGGCAAAATCATGGAGCTGATTGATGAAACTATAGGCGAGACGTGCAACGAGGAAGAAATAGTAAGACACATACAAGTTGGTCTACTTTGTGTAGAAGAAAATGCAAGTGAAAGACCGACGATGTCTGATGTTGTCTCTATGCTTACAAATGGCACTATGCGTCTCCCGGTTCCAAAACAACCAGCATTCTATTGTGGGAAAAGTAAAACTGTGCAGGAAACTAATGATTCTAAGAAATGTTCACCAAATCTTGTAACATTGTCCCCAATGGAAGGAAGATAGCAACTTCTTTTCTTTGATGTAAATATGCTTATCTGAGTGTTCTATATATACAAATAATGTAGCAAACTTAACATAATACCATACTCAAATGATTTTTTGTGAAATCTGGCAAAAAATGATGAGATTTGTAACTTGTATGGAGTTTTAGAATAACAATAAAAGAAAAATATTGAATTATTAGTCATTAGTTGTATTGTCATGTAGAGATAAAGTGGTAGCTGCTCATATTTTGAAGAGTAAACAAAATTGAGAGTCCAATGTTTAATTATCAAATCACAGTATATCAGATTCAGTACAATACAATTGGCTGTTGCTAAGGGAAATCAGTACTATCCAAACTTTCTTCATTCTAATACTTTCAGACAATTTATTTGAAGAAGAAGAAGAAGACATCCTGAGTTTTTTTTTCGTCACATGCTCCTATCATTTTATCTAAAATAAACTTCATTTTAGTCATTTCAGTAAATACAGAATCTTAAAATTGTGTAAGAACAACATTTAAACATAAAATTGTTCATTTACACTGAATCTTTTGGATTCTTTTCAGTCAAACACTCTCGCCAATTATTTCCATAATGTTTCTTGTTCTTCACCTCAGATTTAACATTTCCCAGCTGTTTCTTGTTCCTAGTATATATACATAATTATAACTAACATATGACTTTGTCTTAAATATAATTAAGTTGTTCACTGTCTGTTTAATTTGTGAGGAAAACTTTAGTATTGACATTAAAAATATGTCATATTGGAGCTGCAATTTGTTTGCACATGCAGTACATCTTATTTCAGCTGCCGTCACAAGAAATGCTTCAGGGACAAGATACAATGCTCTCAAAAACCAAAATCTGTAACTCATTTTCTTTCTTTGAATCATTCTCATATTCGCAATGGCGACCAAGAGAGGACTTCCTGATTGCAATGTTCTTTTGATGAGTCTCGTCGCCTACATTCATGTTACAATCATCCTCGTGCAAGGCCGAGATCTTGATGAGCTAGGAGCTGGTAACCTGGAAGCTATGGTCTCCTCCAATGCAAGTAGCCAATGCTGGAGAGATGGGTCTTACGACAGAAAGTTAGTCTACGTGACAGAAACAGAAAATTTATCACTCACTGGCATATTTTTAAGTCCGAGTAGAGAAGAATGCCATGTTTTATGCAGACAATCTTGTTCTTGTACTGTGCAAATCATGGTCAACCTCGTAAACAATACCATTGGTTGCATTTTTTTTAAATGGAACACTGGGAACTCAAGAAGATAATAGGTCTATACTCGAATTCTATACCTTTTCAAGAACTCCATGTAAGTATATATACGCGCACATTTCTTATCCATCTCACTAGTAAAATATCAGATAACACAAGAATTAGTATTTGAAATCTCAGTGCCACCACCTAAACCTCATGTACCAGCTGCTCAACCTTCACCTGCACCTAGTGAAAGAGCTCCAAACAATACATATTCGCCGCCAGATCTGCCCATAAAAAATGCAAAAGGAAAGCGGAGATGGATATTGATTCTTGTTCTTGGAGCTGTGTTCTCTGCATTCACAATGTGTTTTGTTGCTCTAGTTTGTTACTTGAACACAAAAAGTTCTCTATGACTAATTGGGTTGACAGGTATTTGTCCTTACTAATTAGTTACATAACTTTTATCAGTAGTAACTTAGATGCAAAAACTTGAGTAACCATGAAATGCAGAGGAAATGACAAGTGCTTCCAACATTTTAACTAACAAGCTCAAGAAACACAAGAAGCTGGGACATGGAATGCAACTATTCACATTCAAGAGCATTTGTATTGCCACCAATCAATTCTCATCCTCCAATAAGCTCGGTGAGGGTGGATTCGGACCTGTCTACAAGGTAACAGTTCAAGGACTTGCATATATGTGAACTTCTATCTTTTTTAAATCACAACTTTGTGTTGAGAAACTAGCAAGTACTACTTTTAGGGTAATCTTGTTTGTGGACAAGAATAGTAGCTGTGAAAAGACTTTCCAGAAGCTCGAGCCAAGGAATGTTCGAGTTCAAGAACGAGATCAAGCTCATAGCTAAACTCCAGCACACAAATCTCGTTAGACTTTTGGGTTGCTGTGTTAAGGGAAGCGAAAAGATATTAGTGTACGAGTTCTTGCCCAACAAGAGTTTGGATTCTTTTCTCTTTGGTTTGTCACCTATCAGCCATTCTCGTTCCATTCTGTTTTTCATGTTTGAATCTATATATATATGTTCAGATACTTTACATACTAATCAATTGGTAGGCCTATAAAAACAAAACTTGAAACAGATCCTGCCAAAAAAAAGCAATTGGATTGTAAAAAAAGACTTGAAATTATTGGAGGAACTGCTCAAGGACTTCTTTATCTGCATAAATACTCAAGACTCAAAGTGATCCACAGAGATTTGAAAACAAGCAATATATTACTTGACAGTAACTTGAATCCCAAAATATCAGATTTTGGCTCGGGTAGGATCTTTGAGCTGAACACATCCTCTGCAAGCACAAACAGAATTGTCGGAACATTGTATGCAAACATTCATACGCATAGATTGATGTCTAAATTCTAACATGCACACACACATTTGAACATACTCACATTTATGATGGTGAATATGTCAGTGGTTATATGTCTCCGGAGTACGCAATGGAAGGTCACTACTCAGAGAAGTCTGATGTGTTTAGCTTTGGGGTCATAGTTCTTGAGATTATAAGTGGAAGGAAAGCTACAAGTTTTTCTGGCATAGAACACCCTCTTAACCTCATAAGATATGTAAGTAGTCAAACAAAAACTCTCCTTAAACTTTGTTATGGTTTCACAAAACTAATACAATTGTGGTTTAGTCATGGGACCTGTGGAGGAAAGGTAAATGCTTGGAGCTGATTGATGAAACGATAGGCGAGATATGTAGCAGAGAAGAGCTTGTTAGACACATACAAGTTGGTCTACTTTGTGTAGAAGAAAATGCAAGTGAAAGACCGACAATGTGTGATGTTGTGTCTATGCTTACAAATGACTCTATGCATCTCCCGGTTCCAAGGCAACCAGCATTCTATTGCGGGAAAAGTAGAAAGGCTAAAACTATGCAGGAAGATAATGAGACTAAGAAATGTTCACCTAATCTTGTAACATTGTCCCCAGTTGAAGGAAGATAGCAGCTTCTTCTCTTTGCTGTATAGATGTTTATCTGAGTGTTGTTTGCTAATCTAGCTAGCACGTAAACACGTACATAATTGCTCAACTTGGATGGCTTTATCACCTTATTTCTTTAACAAAAACACTTGCAAGAGAAAAACACTGTAAAGAACATATGCCCCAATTCATCTATCAGTAAAAGCCAAAATGATGTTGATTTAGATTCAGAATGAAATATTTATTATCTTCAACTGTTTATGATTTCAAGCTGTTTCTTAATTTTCTTTCTTTAGATGGATTTTAATCTCACCTCAAACAACAATGGTAGAATTTAAAATTCCCTTAGAAAAGTACTATTCGAAGTTGTCAAACTCTTGAACTCGAACCATAAACCCAACCTAAACATCAGCATTGTCCATTGGTGATCCAAGCTATAGGCTTCAGGATCTTCCATTCAAACTCAGTGACAGTAAAAATACAAAAGACTGAATCCTTGGATTCTCAGAAAAACTACTTTGAAATGTGCTCTTATTCCTAGATTGACATATAGATACAAATATTGTCAGCTACTTCAGTTTAACAAACAATGTTATCTGATATTATTCTGTTCCATCTCCTGCATTTATGTATAACTTGATTTTCAAGTGACACTAATCTTCAGTTTTAACAATTCTGCATCCAGAGAGGAGTGGGTCTGCTTCATGTGTGTGTTTTGGTCTGTTTTTGCCAGGCTCAACTGAGAATTTGATGTGGAGAATTTGTTTGCACATATAGGCATAACCTTATTACAGCTGTTTTTCACATACTTCAAGAAATGCTCCTCCAAGAAAACAAACATGTTTTCATAATCCATATATAGCTAGCCCTGGAAACATTTTGCAGATTTTGAGATGATCCATCATGGCAAGCAAGAGAGAACTAGCCAATGCTATTGTTTTCATGATTCTCATTATCTCCATCTCAGAAGGCAAAGTCATGGTCTCACCATCACAAGATCAATCCTCAAGATCGAATGATGGATGCAAGAGGGGAGAGGAATACTATTATGCGGAAAAGAAAGGTTACTTAAGTATGAGTGACTATTCAGTATGGGCTTCTATAAACATCACTACAATTTCTAGGGCTTATGATTGTTCGAATGTATGCCGGCAATCATGTTCATGTTCTGGATTCTTCTTGATAACCTGGAAAATTGGTGGCACGAAATTATGTGTTCTAATCCAGGGAGACCAAACACATATTGTAGAGGTGCCTTCTTCAAAAGATATTTTTTTTTGTCCTTACTCGCAATACAAGCAGTAAGTCTGGGTTCTTGGAGCAGTGGTGGATATGGGTTCTTGGAGCAGTCCCACCAGCTATAGCCCTATCTTTTATAGCTTTATTTTGCTATTTGGGAACAAAAGATGCAGAAAGGTCCTCAAGAATACAGGACTTGAAAGGTTTTAGTACTACTTGGCTAGCTATGTTGAATACTTATTGAGGATGTGAAATTTAACTTCATGCAGATATATGTTGCAGATGAAGAATTTGGTGAAGGCAAGTCAAAGTTTTCTGTAGGAACTCAAAACATGATGGAGAAACACAAGAAACTGGGAGATGAAATGCAAAATTTCACATTCAAATGCGTACATGCTGCCACCAATCAGTTTTCATCTGCAAATAAGCTCGGGGAGGGTGGATTTGGACCTGTTTACAAGGTAAACATTCTAGTATTCTATAGTGTTATGAACTAAGAAGGAGCTTCTGAAATCACAATTGAAACAAAATCAATAGGGTAAACTACTTGGCGGGCAAGAAGTAGCTGTGAAAAGACTTTCCAGAAGCTCAAGCCAAGGAATGTTTGAGTTCAATAACGAAATCAAGCTCATTGCAAAACTCCAGCACACAAATCTTGTTAGACTTTTGGGTTTCTGTGTTGATGGGAGCGAAAAGATGCTAGTGTACGAGTTCTTGCCCAACAAGAGTTTGGATTGTTTTCTCTTTGGTTTGCAACACTTGAACCTTTCTTCATCTTTGTTTTCTGTTCTTTATCTTCATTACATCTATTGCTAGATCTGTAAAACAAAACTTGAAACCGATCCTACCAAGAAAAAGCTGTTGGATTGGAAGAAGCGTCTTGACATTGTCGAAGGAACTGCTCAAGGACTTCTTTACCTGCACAAGTACTCAAGACTGAAAGTGATCCATAGAGATTTGAAAACAAGCAATATCTTACTCGACAGTGAATTTAAGCCCAAGATATCAGATTTCGGATTAGCTAGAATCTTTGAGCAAAACAAATCCACAGCAAACACAAGAAGAAATGTTGGAACATTGTAAGTGGACACTTAAATTGTACTTACATCTGGTTACTTTCTTGCAAACTCATCAGAAATGAGCTAATTTGATGTTGAATATAGTGGCTACATGTCTCCAGAGTATGCAATGGGAGGAATCTACTCGGAAAAATCTGATGTGTTTAGCTTCGGCGTCATAGTCTTGGAGATTATGAGTGGAAAAAAAGCTACTAGCTTCTCTGGAGCTGAAAACCCTCTCAACATCATAAGATATGTAAGTCTAACAAGTACTTTCTTGAAACTGTGTAGATCAGATTAAACTAACAGCACAAAGATGATGATTCCTTAGGCATGGGACTTATGGAGGAAAGGTAAAAGCATGGAGCTGATTGATGAAACGATAGGCGAGACGCGTAGCAGAGAAGAACTTGTAAGACACATACAAGTTGGTCTACTCTGTGTAGAAGAAAATGCAAGTGAAAGACCAACAATGTGTGATGTTGTGTCTATGCTCGCAAATGGCTCTATGGATCTCCCAATTCCAAAGCATCCAGCATTCTATTGTGGTAAAAGAAAGAAGAACGAGACTAAGAAATGTTCACCAAATCTTGTAACATTGTCCCCAATTGAAGGAAGATAGGCATCTTTTTAGGATGTTTTGAGTTTCTTGAAAGATGCACATATTGTTACACAAGTAATTGTCTACTCACCAATGTTATATTTATATATATCAAACAATTGCAAGAAAGTACAGACATTACAGCAACAATTGACATCTATATAAACTATAGAAAGAAGAGACCAAAGAGGAGTGATAAGCAAGAAACAGAGGCGATGTTGAAGGAAGATTGTTGAACCAGAATTGGAGAAGATGATGATTTTGTTATTGTTGAACTGGGATGATCTCTATAGCCTTGACTGGGCACAACCCGAGTGGTCTTAACCCTTTTAATCTGAATTGCAAGCTTAGACTTCAAGATGTGGTCTGTACTGGAACCATCTTCCATGTGAGCTGAGCTTGGAAGAGACTGAAACAGTAGCAGCAGCAAAGTTGCCAAGAAGACGAACATTACAAACCTCATTTGACTCATCTCTACAAATTTATCAATCAATATGTTGACTATATCAAAAACCTAGACTGGACAATATCTATATATAAGCTCCAAATTCAATAGAACAACTTGCAGTGATAGTTGAGCTGGAAGACACCGAGACTGCAATTGACAAAGTCAAGCCGACAAGATCGTGATATTTTTGTTGTATTAATTTATGTAATCTTAAAATATTAATGGCTGCCAAACAGGACTACTATTATTAGTGATGATGAAGTCAACTGGTCAACTAACTACAACTAGCTCAGAAATTAGGATCACGTGCTCAGGTGAAACTTATGCGGAATCATTGGCGGAGCCTGCGGAGAGCCACAGTAGGCATGGGCCAACAATTAGCAAATCGGGTGGTTTTTGAATTCTAACTCGAACCCAACCAGTAAGTTCTTCGAGTTTTAGATCTGAGTATTAGTTTTTAGACATAAATTGTGTTGAATCATGCATGTTTTTCAATCCGACCCGAAAGTGGTGGAAGTGGATTCCAGACGGGCAAATGTTTAGTCGAGTGTCCCGATGTTTGGGTCCGAACTGACAACTCTAGATCAACTTTGGAAACCAACATTTCATATAGGAAAACACAAAATTAATGTCTTTTCAGGTCCATTGATTCCATAAATCACGTCCTTGCATCCATATCAGATACAGATACCATATTCAAAGAAAAATTCCCTGACTTGCTATCCACCACATTACTGCTACTCCTATTGACAACTTTGACAAATGCAGGCTGTTTTGGTGCAGCCATTGCCATGTTTCCGTTTCCTATCATGGATATAACATCGGGCATCGCAGGTCTATCCACCGGACTATCTTGCACACACAACAGACCTACCTGAATGCACCTCAGCACTTCATTTCTGTTGTACGAGTCACCGTCTAATATCGGATCAACCATGTCCATGTACCTACCTTCTGTCCACAACTCCCATGCCTGAAATAGCATATACCATACAAAATTATATTACAAATGTTATGGATGGTAAAGAAGATTGAAGATTTAGGTTTGGGAACTTACATATCCTATGAGATTGTTGAGTACATTTTCGCAGCGATTAAAACTAGTATTCTTCCTTCCACTTACTTTCTCTAGCAACAACACTCCATAGCTGATTACATCTGATTTTATGGAGAAAATTCCCTCCAATGCGTACTCTGGAGACATGTAACCATTGAAACATACATCGATGATGCACGCGTATATAATAACAAGTTTAATTAGCTGTGTTTGATGTTCGTTCTTTATAATCTTTAGAGCTTGAATAAGTATTTGACTTACTAAGTTCCAACAACCCTATTTGTGTTAGCTTCTGATACATTCTGACCAAATATTCTTGCCAACCCAAAGTCTGATATTTTGGGATTCATGTCATCATCAAGCAAGATGTTGCCAGCCTTTAAATCCCTGTGAATGATTCTCAATCTTGAATACTTATGAAGGTAAAGAAGTCCTTGTGCGATCGCTTCGATGATGCACAAACGTTTCTTCCAATCTAGTAACTGCTTCTTTGTAGAATCTGCGAAAACAGTTTGTCGATAATTAACACAAGTGCTTGCACAAAAGTATCAAATAATCAGTGTAAGAATTTGCATACCAAATAGGAAGAAATCCAAGCTTTTGTTGGGCATGTACTCGTAGATTAGCATTTTTTTGTCTCTTTCTATGCAACACCCAATAAGCTTGACAAGGTTATTGTGTTGCAGTCTTGCGATCAATGTGAGCTCGTTCATGAACTCTTGTAATCCTTGTCCTGAAGATCTTGAAAGCCTTTTTATAGCTATTTCTTGACCATACAGTAAGCCCTGAAACTATAACTTGTTAGTCCTTAAGGTTATTGGGTTAAGATCTTAAGTGCACTCAACACATTCCTTGTAGACAGGTCCATAGCCACCTTGGCCAAGCTTGTTTGTACTTGAAAAACTATTTGAAGCCTGAGATATGCTTTCAAAGCTGAAGAATTGCAACTCATGGCTCTTTTTCACAAATTTTCTTGGTTTCCTTTCCTTTTCTAATTCACTGACCTCTGTTGTGTAAGCTCCTAACTCACTCAACAACACATTTTGCTCTTTCTTGCTCTTCCCTGCCAGTGACAAGTCATTGATTAACAACTAATAATGTTTTCTCTCTATTGATTTATATTTCGAGACCTCGAGGAGTTACCTTTGGCTCTGAGCTTTCTTAGCATTTTGTAGCATACGAAGCACGAGAAGAGTATGAGAGAAGCTCCTCCAGCTGGAATGATTAGCCATACCCACCATTTGCTTCCTGCATTGGCATTCAAATTCATGTCAGTTCCTTAACAGCTAAAAAGGCTTGGGAATGTTATTAACTCTTAAGTTTACTGATAATCTGGTTACCTTATTTAACAGATAACAAATAAATTTCTCTGTCAAATTTGTAGCCCTCACCAAATGTTGCTCCTTGGCTCCACATCTCACAACCTGTTTGGTTCTCATTGATATAACCAAATGCAATGCAAGAACAGTTTTTCTAGCATTTATCCTTGCATTCAAAGAAAGTCATGTTGTAACTTTCATCAAACTGGACACCAACATCAAAAGGGACAACTCTCTTTGGCACAAACCATCCATTGTTTTGTCTGCACTCTGGCAGCTTTTGCTCCACACAACCAGGATTAAGATAGTAGTAGCCACAATGACTGAAAGATCCAACTCCTGCGATTCCCCTGAATCTACCTCGCAAACTAATCATGTAGCTTGCAACATTTTGATTGTTAGTCTTTGAAAATGTGAAGTACTTTTCATTTTCACTAATGATGTAGCTATAATTGACCTTGCCTTTCGAGAGTGAAAATTCGGGGACAAACTCAAAACTCTGATTATTCTGCCAAGATCCACTAGTCCAGTAGACATCCCCATTGAACCAGATAATCAACTGGCTTGTATCGTTGGGATCTCTACCAATGGTAAAAGATCCTGGGGAAGGATTGTCTTCACTTCTCCGTGAAGTGAGTGACCAAGTCTGGCCTGTTTTGAAGTTAACACCAAGCTTCATGCCAGGCAAAAGTGTGTCAGTTGGATGATCAAAACTTTCCCACAGAACTCGCTTCGCGGATCCATCTAAATTCAGCTCCCTCAGTACTAAGTTCCCAGAATCAAGTAGTGTCACACTTGTGTTACTTTTTGTTTGAATGGAGCTTAAGGGAATAATATTACCTCCACTGTATGAAATCACCAAGTCCCCAAAATGATCAATCATAAGAGCTCCAGATGCATCAGAGATTGGGGTGTCTCGGTTGGCAACCCATGCTGACTTCTTGTTCTCAAAGATGTCGGGACCAGAAATCACGCGCTAATCATCATCGTCTATGTTGTACAAGATTCCTAAATATCGTTTTGTGGAAGAGCCGGGGCCAAAGAACCTCAGAGTGAATGTCCCTCCAGCTCAGCTCAGATGTTCCCAGTCCCTCAGCACTTGGTTTTGTGCTAATGTGTCTGATTCTGAATGACAAACCCCAAAGAAGAAGAAGAAGAGATGGCATAAAAATCTGAGAAATCGAAGATTTTTCTCTCTGGTAGCCATTAATCTTGAAATGAAATTGCTCATGATCAGATTTTTTTACCAAGCTTGACTTAATTAGCTGATTGCTAGTTTGGTAAACAAATTTAGAATTGTTTACTGAGAGAGCTTTGTCATTTCTGTTTGGATTAAATTTATGGAATCTGCATCAAAACATGACAATTGGTAATGTGATATTGACATGTATCTTTTTCCAGAGAAAAACTAGCCCAAGACAAGCAAATTTAGCAAATTTCTCAAACATGTTTCCACTATAAACAATATGATTAATACACAAGAAATTATCTACTCGCCATTGTTACATTTATAAATCAAACAATTGCAATAAAGTACATAATAAACATGATCTATCCAATCACAGGATCTATTTAAACTATAACAAGAAGAAGCCAAAGAAAAGTGAGAAGCAAGAAACAAAGGCGATGTTGAAGGAAGATAGTTGAGCTTGAATGGGTGAAGAAGATGGATTTGCTATTGTTGAACTGGGATGATCTCTATAGCCTTGACTCGGCACGACCCGGTTGACCCTCACTTTTTTAATCTGGATCGCAAGCTTAGACTTCAAGATGTGGTCGCTACTGTCATGAACTGTGGAAGGATCTTCCATGTGAGCCGATCGAGCTTGGAAGAGACTGAAACAGTAGCAGAAGCAAGGTGGCCATGAAGACGAACATTACAAATCTCATTTGACTCATGTTTACAAATTTATCAATCAATATGTTGATGTTGTGTGTATCTAAAACCTCAAGTGTACAATATCTATATATAAGCTCCAAAATTTGGATAGAACAACGTGTTTGTAGTAGCGGTAGCTTTATATTTCTCAGAACCCAAAAGCGACGACTGCAATTGACAAAGTCAAAACGACAAGATTGTGCAAGCTTTATATTTCTATTCTATTAATTTATGTAATCTTAAAATATTAATGGCTGCGAAACCCAAAAAAGACTACCATTATTAGTGAATAGTGATGAGGTCAACTGGTCAAGCGACTACAGCTAGCTAACAAAATTAGGATCACGCTCAGGTGCAACTTATGTGATAAGGGCGGAGTCCTTGGCAAATCGGGTTTCGGGTTGATGAAGCCTAACTCGAATTCGACCAGAAAATACTTTAAATTTGTTCAAATTTTGAGTCAAAAGTTAGTTTCTAAGCACAAAATATGCTGGATCATGCAACTTATTTGACCGAACTCGAAAGTTAGTTGAATTAGATTCGAGTCAGTTACAAGGTCGGATCCAATGGGATAGGCCATTACTGGCAAATCAGTTTCGGGTCGTTGAAGTCTAACTCTAGCCCGCTCGTATTTAGGATTTGGTTGGATTTCGAGTCAAAATTCAAATTTTAAACATAAGATGTGCTGGATCGTACAAATTATAATTATCTGACCCAACCCAAAATTTTCTACCACCCACTAGGTGTGGCGCAGTTGTTGCGTTGGACTACGTGAGTGTGGAGAGTTATTGAGTTCGATCCCCACTCAACAGACCTGTGAGGGAGATGTGAGAAATCCTTAACCCTGTGACCAATTCTCGAATGAGTAATAGTTTAGATAAGGTCAAATGACTTAAATGTGCCTATCGAAAAAATGTGCGTGCCCTGCTCAGTAATCCTGTGGTCTTAAAAAAAAAATTAAAAAAAATCTACCAATCAAACCCCATCCAATCCATCCGGCCCAGTTTCGAACCCAACGGCAGAAAAAGGCCCCGGGAAGCAGTAGATGACGGTAACAAACGGGAACGGCGGCGAATATAGTTTTATGCAACCGAGGGGATGAATTGTTTGGCCATGGGCGGAGCTCTAGCGTCGTCTGGGTTCGATTCCAGGATCAATTTCCAGAGATGAAGGATCCGGTATTGTTGGCCGGAGAAAGACACGAATATTGGTACGTATAGTTAAAAAAAAAAAAATCAGTCTTTACCAATATTCTTGCAATTTGTCTCAAATCCTGCCCTGGCTCTCAACTATTTCTGCACCAGAACGAGACCAATAAAAAAAAATTCCCAGTAGTTCGGTTTTGGAGTTCCGGGCAACAAAATATGAATTTGAGTTTGATTTGCCCTGGCTAGCTGATGAATTGAAATATCTCCAGACTGAGCAAGGATTTATTGATAATTCACAAGTAGTTTTCTACTCCTATCTGTAAAAATATGTGCCCTAAACTATCAATTTGAGTTTTTGATTGTGACAATAATTTGCATGGTATTAAAGCATTATAGTCCTAGGAATGACAGATTCAAATCCTTCCTTAAATGTGCCCCGACTTTGTTTAGTCCATTACAATTGATCCTCACTTATACCATGTTTAATCTTTTATTTTTTAGAAATTTCATCATCATTACTCATAAATGCTTATTCTAAAATTTGGATGGAAGATTCCATTTCCTTTTTAATGAAAAATGCATGTTTAGGAAAAGATGATGAAGTCGATTAGTCAAGAGATTATTTGTGACTTCAGAAAAAGTTGAAGGATTAAATATGATACAAATGTACTATTGAAGAATCAAATTGATTCATGTTTAGATGCACCCTATCTAATATCTACAGAACATTGATGAAATTGTTGAGAAAATGTGTTTTTTATTTGGATGGCTGGTTTTTTGTTCAAGTAGAGTTTTAGCAAAAGCCTGGCTCTTATCATTGATTGTTGGTACTACTGTTATGTTTTTCATTTACTCTGTTTTTGGGATAGGATGCTTTGAATCTCTAGAATTCACAGTGCAGGTCTGTTTAATTCTTCAAATATATAGTCATAATCATTGGGCAAGTAGTGTAATTAAGTGTTTATAATAAGTAACAACTATTAATTGCCTAGATATTTTTATGGGAAGTCTATTAATTCCCCAGTTGTGACATCTTTTTTCTGGTTGATCTCAGCCAAAACACTACCTAAAACATCACCATTGTCCATATTGGTGATCCAAGTCCAAGCTAGGCTTTAGGATGTTACATTCAAACTCAGTGGAAGTATAAATACAAAGAAAATTATATACTGAATCCTTGGATTCTCAGAAAGAATACTTTGAAATGTGCTCCTACATTTTAACAAACAATGTTTTTTAACATCATTCTGTTCCATCTGTTGCATTTATGGAAAATCTGGTTTCAAGTGACACCAAACTTCAGTTTCAACATATCTGCATCCAGAAAGGAGTGGGTCTGTTTTATGTGTGTGTTTTAAGTGTTTGTTTTTGGTCTGTATTTGCCTCACTCAACTGAGAATTTGATGTGGAGAATTTGTTTATAAGCTTATTACATCTGTTTTGCTTATTCTTCAAGAAATGCTCCTACAAGAAAGAGAACATGTTCACTTTTCACAATCAATATATAGCCCTGGAAACATTTTGTTAGTTTTGGGATGATCCATCATGGCAAGCAAAAGAGAACTAGCCTATACTATTCTTTTTATGATTCTCATCACCTCCATCTTTATTGTTTACTACACACACCAGTCCGAATCTGGCCATGCAGCTGCAATTGCAAACAGTACTATTATATCAGTAGGAAAAGCCATGGCCTCACTGTCACATGAGTCCTTAAAATCAAATGATAGATGCAAGAGTGGCGGGGACTATTATTTTGTGGAAAAGAGAGGTTACTTAAGTATGAGTGACTATTCAGTCTGGGCTTCTATAAACATCACTTTCAAAAATACAAATTATGATTGTCCGCAGTTTTGCTTGCAATCATGTAAATGTTCTGGCTTCTTCTTGATAACCTGGAAAACTAGAGGCACGGATTTTCATATATGTGTTCTAATCCAGGAATACAAACCAAATATTGTAGATGTGTCTTCTTCAGATGATATTTTTTATGTCCTTGCTCGTTTCATCAATCACTTCTTTACCTCCATATTCTTGTTTACTCGCAAACTCATGAATGAACTAATTTGATGTTGAATATAGTGGCTATATGTCTCCAGAGTATGCAATGGGAGGAATCTACTCGGACAAGTGTGATGTGTTTAGCTTTGGCGTCATAGTCTTGGAGATTATGAGTGGAAAAAAAGCTACTAGCTTCTCTGGAGATGAAACCCCTCTCAACATCATAAGATATGTAAGTGTAACAAATACTTTTCTGAAACTATGTAGATCAGATTGAACCAAGCCAACTTATGGCTTAACAAAACTAATCCTTGGAGATGATGCTTTAGGTGTGGGACTTATGGAGGAAAGGTAGAAGCATGGAGCTGATTGATGAGACAATAGGCGAGGCCTGTAGCAGAGAAGAACTGGTAAGACACATACAAGTTGGTCTACTTGGTGGGCAAGAAGTTGCTGTGAAAAGACTTTCTAGTGGCTCGAGCCAAGGAATGGTTGAGTTCAAGAATGAGATCAATCTTATTGCAAAACTCCAGCATACAAATCTTGTTAAGCTTTTGGGTTGCTGCATTGAGAGAAGTGAAAAGATGTTGGTGTATGAGTTTTTGCCCCACAAGAGTTTGGATTGTTTCCTCTTTGGTTTGTAACACTTGAACCTTTCTTTAAGATTTCATATGATATTTAAATTGCTAGATCTGTAAAACAAAACTTGAAACAGATCCTACCAAGAAAAAGCTGTTGGATTGGAAGAAGCATCTTGACATCATAGAAGGAACCGCACAAGGACTTCTTTACCTGCACAAGTACTCAAGACTCAAACTGATCCATAGAGATTTGAAAACAAGCAATATTCTACTTGACAATGAATTTAAGCCAAAGATATCAGATTTCAGATTGGCTAGAATCTTTGAGCACAACAAATCCGCAGCAAACACAAGAAGAATTGTTGGAACATAGTAAGTAGACACTTAAACTTTACATGCATCTGGTTACTTGTAAACTCAAGAAGAAACTAATTTGATGTCCTATATACATAGTGGCTATATGTCTCCAGAGTATGCAATGGGAGGAATCTACTCGGAAAAGTCTGACGTGTTTAGCTTCGGCGTCGTAGTCT
Source organism: Pelargonium cotyledonis (assembly GCA_036897625.1). Lineage (NCBI taxonomy): Eukaryota > Viridiplantae > Streptophyta > Magnoliopsida > Geraniales > Geraniaceae > Pelargonium > Pelargonium cotyledonis. The sequence goes on from JAYMTA010000535.1 coordinate 23,552, forward strand.
TGGAGATTATGAGTGGGAAAAAAGCTACTAGCTTCTCAGGAGATGAATACCCTCTCAACATCATAAGTTATGTAAGTCTAACAAGTACTTTCTTGAAACTGTGTAGATCAGATTAAACTAACAGCACAAAGATGATGATTCCTTAGGCATGGGACTTATGGAGGAAAGGTAACAGCATGGAGCTGATTGATGAAACGATAGGCGAGACGTGTAGCGGAGAAGAACTTGTAAGACACATACAAGTTGGTCTCCTTTGTGTAGAAGAAAATGCAAGTGAAAGACCTACAATGTCTGATGTTGTGTCTATGCTTACAAATGGCACTATGCGTCTCCTGGTTCCAAAGCATCCAGCATTCTATTGTGGTAACAGAAAGAATGATCCAATTGTGGTTGAAAATGAGACTAAGAATTGTTCACCTAATCTCGTAACACTGTCCTCAATTGAAGGAAGATAGGCATATAATTCAGGTGGTTTTTTGTTTCTGTAAAGATGCATGTGTAATTACTTGAAAGTCATGGACTTCATTTGTGTAAACACAGCCTTTTATTGTAATGGTTCAAGTGTATTTCCAAGAAAGAGACAGCCTTTTATTGTAATAGTACAAGGCCAACAACTCAGGGACCGCAAGCGGCTGGACTCAGCTGAAGGGACCTTCAGTCTTGGATTCTTCAGCCCAGGTGAATCATTCATAAGGTATCTGGGAATTTGGTGCAACAAAGCTGATGATTGGTCTGTGAGCAATGATTTGACCACACAAGTAGACAGGAACTATTCATGGGTTGCCAACAGAGATTATCCAATGTCGGATACAGAGTCTGGAGCTCTTTTGATTGATGAATTTGGCATACTGATGATCACACGCAATGGAAGCGATCCTATCCGATTGAGCTCCATCAAAGCTACAAGTACCAACAGTACTAGCTTGACACTATTGGATTCTGGAAACTTAGTACTGAGGGAGCTGGATTCTGATGGATCTGTGAAACAAGTTTTGTGGGAAAGCTTTGATCATCCAACTGACACACTCTTGCCTGGCATGAAGCTTGGGATTAACTTCAAAACAGGCCAGTCCTGGTCACTTACTTCATGGAGAAGCTATGAATAGTACCGGGACAAGGAAGTTACAAGATTGGTGGAGACCCGAACGGTACAAGACAGTTGATTATCTGGTGGAATGGGGACATCCGCTGGAAAAGTGGTCCTTGGCAGAATGACCATTTTAAGTTTGCAGATTTGTACATCCCAGTAGAGCCCTCCACAGAGAAATTCAAATTTAGCTACATTTCTAATGAAAATGAGACCTACTTCACATTTTCCATGACTAATAATACAAAGATATCAAGATTTGCCATGGATTTAGATGGTGCCATCACAGGAAGTGGGTTGCTTGTAGATTTTGGTTATTCTGGCTATGGGGGATCTCAGGCTCCTGGTTGTGTGGAGAGAAAACTGCCGGACTGCCAGGGACTTGAACCTTGGTTTTTACCAGTATTGAGAAGAGTTGTAGTAGATGAGGGTGAACATATTTATGCAAGCCAGAATTGGAGTGTCTTTGACTGTCAGGATAGATGCTTTACCGATTGTTCTTGCGCTGCATTTGCTTATACTGAAACTGGTTGTCAGATTTGGAGGCGAGGGACGAGATTAGAACAAGTAAATGAATCTGGAAGAGAAATATATATCTTACATCTCAAGAAAGGTAACTTGATCAGTAATGTCTCTATCTTTATGTGTATATATAAACTGATATGGACTGTTGCATTGCAGAAAAACAGAAATGGTGGATATGGCTAGTGATTGCAAGTGGAGTAGCTTCTCTTATACTCATCCTGGGTTCTTTATGCTGCAAAAGACAGAGAAAACTCAGAGCAGAAGGTAATTTTTGTACCAAAATATTTAGTTGTTAATGGGTGATCTATGATAATCAATTTTGCCTTTACAAACAAGCTTGGTCAAGGTGGCTATGGACCTGTCTACAAGGTAATAGATCCTTGGAATTCAATTTGGAAAAGCAATACTTTGCTATAGTTGAAGTACTAATATGTTACAAGGAGTGTTTCACTTTCAGGGGAAACTAGAGAATGGTCAAGAAGTAGCAATAAAAAGGCTTTCAAAAAGTTCCAGCCAAGGACTACAAGAGTTCAAGAATGAACTTGCATTGATTGCAAGACTGCAACACACTAACCTTGTCAGACTCATCGGCTGTTGCATTGAAAGAGAAGAAAAGATGTTAATCTATGAGTTCATGCCCAATAAAAGCTTGGATTTCTTCCTACTTGGTTTGCACATATACTTCATTTCAATTCACTTTGGATGGCAAAAAATAGTTTGATTGTTGTTAACCTCGCATATTTGTACGTTGTGTACGAGCAGATTCCACGAAAAAACATTTGCTAGATTGGAAGAAGCGTTTTAGCATCATTGAAGGGATTGCTCAAGGACTTCTCTACCTTCATAAACACTCAAGACTTAGGATAATTCACAGAGACCTAAAAACTAGCAACATTTTACTTGATGCTGATATGAATCCAAAAATATCAGGATTTTGGTACTGCTAAGATCTTTGGTCAGAATGAATCAGAAGCAAATACAAAAAGGGTCGTTGGAACTCGGTAAGTAATGATTTAAGAACATGAATTTATATATTATCACACACTTCATATACTAATTAAATTTGTTTTACTAGTGGCTACATGTCCCCAGAGTACATTAAGGATGGTACTTTCTCTATTAAATCCAATGTGTTTAGCTTCGGAGTAATGTTGTTAGAGATAGCGAGTGGAACAAAGAACACTTCGTTTACACTTATTGAACATGTAAGTAGTGGATCATGTTTTTGCCTCTTCCCACAAATGTCTCCATCACACAGGACATTTTTTGTTACACAATATTGGATATGTTTTATTTGCAGACATGGGAGTTGTGGAGAAGAGATGCAAGCTTGGAGATTGTGGATCCAACATTAGGCGGAGACTTGTGTGACAGAAATGAAATGTTGAGATGCATGCAAATGGGACTATTATGTGTACAAGAGAGTCCGGAAGATAGACCCGACATGCCTGATGTTATTTCTATGCTATCAAATGAAAGAATGCCCTTACCTGCCCCAAAACAACCTGCATTTGTTTTCAACACGGGTGTGACCGCTACCAAAACCGAGACTTATTCCTTGAATATGGTGTCGATATCAGAAATGGAAGCAAGGTAGAGAGAAAATAATGATCCTTAGATCAAATTATCTGATGTATCTGTTTTCATCACAACATTGCAGCAAGAGCATAACTTGTTGATTTTATGAGTGTAATTGTTAATGAAGTTTGTATTTTGCTTGCTTTTTTCCTTCTTGTATGTATTTCATGTATCATATGGGCAATTATGCAACAACAAAAACGGTTTTGGTTACAGAAAAAAAAAAACGAAACTCAATCAGATTTATTGATTGAGACTCACTCAGCCACTTAATCTGGGCTAATGAGGTGATAATACCTCACCAATTAACACTCGTATCCGCCCCCATTGAATTTGTGGGTGCGGAACGTCCATCTAAATCCATTTATTTTTGGATTAAAGACAATTTTAGTACACAAACTTTGGGGTAAGTTCAGATTTAGTACATGATCTTTTATTGTTCCAGATTTAGTACTTGAACTTCAATTTTGTACC
>JAYMTA010000536.1:0-27211 GCA_036897625.1 Pelargonium cotyledonis
AGTAATTAATTCCACTATTTATGTACTAGTTTTCTGTTTCAAAGTGCATGCAAGCATGTCTAATAGAGATGGTGATTTAGCCAAAAACAGTACTTGTGCATCTGTCACATATTGGTTGCGTATTTGCTCCACAAGCGAAAATTTGATCTTCTCTGAGAACATTCATACACGACAATATATAGTTTGCAAAAGAGGACTTTTGACGGCTCTACAATTGTTATTCTTGATCATATTCCATAGCTCTTTATGATCGATTTACTTCGTCCAAATAAAAAAACTCCAAAGAACTGCATTTTTGTTGCTGTGTCAAGTAATGTAATTCATCATATAAACAGGTAGCCAAAGAAGGGATTCCTCTGCCACCTGACAGAACGCTGTGCCCTTTGTGCTCTCAGAAACGTGCAAATCCATCAGTAGTGACAGTCTCGGGATTTGTCTTCTGCTACGGCTGCATATTCAAATATGTATCTCAGGTTCAACTCTATACTGCTTTTCATAATGTTTGCATCTCATTTAAGGACCTTCATAGTTCGCGTTATTGTCTTACATACCCTATTTTGCTACTTACATACCCTATTTTGCTACGGTTTTTACCCAGTACAAGCGCTGCCCGACCACATTGATGCCTGCAAGTGTCGACCACATAAGAAGGCTCTTTCACGATGTCTAGCACTGATGCATGCTGCTGTACGGAGAATTCAATGTTCACTTCGAACATGAGATGAATGTATGTAGAAACGCTTACGCTCTTTGAGTTGGTTGATTCTTTCGATAGGCTGTGTGATCCCTCGGGGCAGGATCGAAGCCACTATGATTAGGAACCAAGATATATAGTAGTTGATCCGGCACGATGGGATTTAGAACTAGATGCATGATAATGTTAGGAAATGAAAATGTACTGAACTTGTGCAGAAGAAACCTATACATACATGTAATAGGTTAGCAAATGCAGTGCAATTGATAGTGATTGGCCGTTGCTGGTCTGTTTTAGAAATCTATTCTTGCCATTGCATAAATTGGTTGAATCCAATTGATATGTATCACTGTTTTCAAAATTGAATTAGAGACCACAAGCTGCATGAGTAGGAAGAGCGTTTGCTTTTGATCTCCGCTCAACACACTCATTGAGAGAGGTGAAAATTTTAACTATGAATAAATCTCGAACAAGGATTAGTTTTGGGTGTGGTAAAACGGGTTAAATGTGTCAACTGAGAGTGTAGGGATTTTCTCAGAAACCTCGTTATACAAAATAAATAAATAAATAAATAAAAATTTGAATTAGAGGGTTTAATCTTTTTTGTTAATAAATATGTTGTTGGTAAATGGTAGCTTTCCTCTTGTCACATTATAAATTTTTTGATCCTAAGCTGTGGGTCCCATCTATATCCTCGCAGGATTTGCGTCTTCATTTAGTTTTGAGCTAAGCTGTGGGTTACGTACGCTACAAGTATTAATGATAGTAATTTTTTTTGGACACAAAAAAAAAAATTATTACTTCAAATTAGACGATAACAAAGAGAATGAAAATCTATCTAACTCGTGGGCCACTCGATTCGCAAACCAACCCAAAGAGAGAAACTGACATTAGCCACAATGGCTAAAACATTAAAATTAATTAAACCAAAAGCACTAGATTTCTCCCCATCAGCCTGAATAATCAAGTTGAAGGCAATGAAATCCTCTCCTCCAGTCTGAGAAGCATAAACAACTGATAATGATTGCATGTGAAATTTAAGCCGACCAAGTGAAGTGTTTTGCCAATCGTCTCTCGTCACCATCGTGTATGTCATCTGATCCGACACCAAACTCGAACGCTGATCCGATGAGTCTAATCAAATCACCATCTTTTAAGCCACCTTCTCTTTTTCTGCAACCACCTTCTGCTGCCCTGCGCACACACCAACCAAGAAAACTATTGCGAATCTATGCCGTACTAACAAAAAAATCTTAACAAAATCTAAACTTACTATCAGAGTAAGAGCTCGCTATCTAAACGAGAAAGAGTATTAATAATAGTAATTAGTACTACTTATTAATTAACATAATTATGTTAAAAACATAATTAATTTTTAGGCTTGTACTGGGTCCCACCACAACTCAAGATAAAACTCTATCTCGTTTACATGACCACGTGTCAACGGCTAACCAAAAGTCCAGACTGTTAAAATGTTTTTCTTTCTTGTCATTATTTCGAAAATTAAAATAATAGATTCAAATTGACTTAATTTTGAATATCAATTCGTTTATTTAAACAATATTTTTTTAATTATGGAGCGCCTTTAAATAACGCTCCATCAATATTAACTTTTATCTATCTTATTTTTGGCCAACTCCATCTCGTCATCTTAGATGAAGATACAACAACTCCGTGTAATGGATCTAAGCGCTACGCCTGCCATTAAGCTAATGGAGACTTCGCAAGCATACACATTCCGTTGTACGTGCATTATGAGTTGCTAGTTTATATAATTTTTTATATTCATTTGTTATAAAAGTTATAAATTTTCATTTTTAAGTTGTTATACAACAAATGCATGTATGACGATCCTTTTCACTCAAAAATTCACTTTACGCCCGTCTCAACAAGATAAGAACCCGTGATATTTTTTTTATAGAGTTGTCATGACCACTCATCTTTTGATAGACTTTGAATAGCATATTAGGTGTGGAGAGGAGTTTAATATCATTTTTATGAATTATACATTGAAAATTGTGAAAATTGTTATCACTTAATATACAAGTTAAACCATTTACATATAAGCTTAAACTCTACGGTTGGAGCCATATTTGACAGATGATTAGAGCTATTTGGTAAATTTACGGATAAATTCAAAGAACAAATTAATTTTTTGCTTATTAAATTGTGTTGTTAATCTTAATCGTCACGGCATAAGAGAAGAAAGTGAGGTGAGGGGAGCTGTTCCAGTGGTGGGCCCCGGAGCTTGGTGGGCCCCACTCACACTCTAGTCTCTTCTCTCCAGTTTGGTAGTAGCGACTGTAGATAAATAAATATTGATTCATCAGCGCACAAAAATCTAACAAAAAAAGGAATTTGATATGATTGGATGGCGACACTGAACAGATCATGTATATGTCAGTCCTGGAAAATGTCCGTTTGTTTCTCGAGAAACTGAAATCACAAAAGTCTGTGAAACTTGCCTGTATTGCATGTTGGGTCAGTCCCTCCAATACCCATCTCTCTCTTTTCTCTTCTGCTTCTTCTTTTTTTATTTCCTAAAAATTGCATTTCCTTTTCAGTTTTGGTATTTATTTTGATGATTTAATTAATGTTTTCTTTCTCCTGGGTGTTTCCATTTATTCATTCCCTTTCTGAAAACTCTAATTTCAATGTCTCTTGTTATGTAAAAGAAATACACATTATAGTCACACTCATTTTTAATTTCCATTTTCTCTTAGTATTTTGTGTGTTTTGTTTGTTCCTTGCATGGGTTTTGGTTTTCTTGTCCATCTGTTAATTGTATTGGGCTCTTCTTCAACTTTATCTCTCTACTTTTTTTGTTAATTTGTCATTTTTCCCTGATTAAAATGGATTCTAATTACCCTTATAATTTTTGTAGTTGAGTGGTGGACCACACCAGAGTTGTGAGGCTTTCTCAGAGGTGAAAATGGATGGCTGAGATTTACAATTTTGTGATTATGTTGCTTCTTTTGTGTGTTTGGAGATGAACCCATTTTCACATTTTCAGTTTTGAAAATGATTTTTTTTATCACACAAATACCATTTGACAAAGTAACCCATTTGCAAGCATGAAAAGTTTGGTATGTATAAATGCGTGACTTTCATGTGATTGTAGGTACAAAATTAGCTGGTAGGCCTGTGATGACTGTGAGGCATTGAGGATAGAGTAAATAGCTGCTTAACTTGGTTTCTTATTGTTTGAATGTTGAGCAAAGCCTTGTTTGTTTGCTGAGAAAATGGAGTCCCTGAATCAGGTGAGTGTTGAGGAGAGAGTGTTTGATTTGGGTTATGTTGTTTGTGTTTTGAGCAAAGAGTTGTTTGTTTGCTGAGAAAATTTATTACCTGAAACAGAGAAGTCTAGAAAGAGTTGGCAGGTCTATATGAGGCATTGAGGAGAGAGTACATGCATAGTGTTTGAATTTTTGAGCAAAAAGCTGTTTGTTTCTTGAGAAAATGGAAGAGTTGGCAAGTTTGTGAAGCATTGAGGAGAGAGTAAATAGCCGGTTAATTTGGGTTCCACTTGGTTGAATATTGAGCAAAAAACTGTTTGTTTCCTGAGAAAATGGAGTCCTTGAATCAGAAGAGTCTAGAAAGAGTTGTCTCACAGAGAGCTCTGCAAATGGGCAAATCATTTTCTTGCCAAATTTGTGTTGTGGGTTTGCTTTGTGGGGTTTGTCTTGCCACTTTGTTCCTGGCTGCTCTTACTTCGTTTGGGACTTTCGAGTTTGGAGGAATTTCGATTTCTGCTGTTTCAGTTGGCACTTCTTCATGGAGTTCTTCAAGTTCAGGTATCTCAAGTCTCTGTTTAAATATTGCTTAATCTCTTGAATGTGTATATGAAATATTGTGCTGATTTTGTGTTGGGTTGATCTAGATTTTTATCATATCCGAGTTCGTAAAATGGAGAGTTAATAGGTAGTACTACTAACTAGTACATGTTTCCTTTTCATGTTTTCTGAATCAAAAGGAACTTGAACGACCATAAATTTCAATTTTGAGGTGTTTCATAAAAAAAATTATGATTCTTGTTGGCTTCAACATAAGATGGAGTGACATTTTTGGTCAATGATGAATATTGCAAATGAGAATGATGAAGAGGTGTAGTTGAAGCAACTTAAAAGAAAAATGACTTCTTGAACACATTTGGAATGTTCTTCTCGAATCCAATAAGTTGAGTGAGCTTAATCGTTGGTTAATATAGTTTAATTAGTCCACGGGTTTGCTTCTGCGAGGTATTAGTAGCCAGTGGCCCTACTTACTGAGATTGCTAAATATAATTAATTGAAGAAAATGATTTTTGTGTTCTCTTCAAGTTTTTATATATAATAAAAAATAATTAGTAGTGAATTATTGTTACTTGTAATGATTAGTGTTCACTCTTCGCTTGACACTAAATGATAATACAAAATAATTAGCTTTCGGTCTTTTCTGGTAACTAAATGATATCATTTCCTTATGATAATTATAATTTTTCTTTTGCCTGTTTCAAATTATAGATATGAATACAGATGATGATTCTAGAACGAAGGAAAGAGTAAGTAATATGCTGGAAAATGAAGTAATGATTGATGATGAGAGAGTCTCTTCACTTTATGCATCTTGGAGTGCATTATTGACTGAATCAAAAGATGCAGACCTGAAGTTCTTGCAAGGGTTTGGGCGTGGCAAATCAGATGTGCCACGTGCTCCTCATTTGGAGTACTGCAAGTTGATGGCGCAAGTAAACGAGCGCCTTGATAAGCATGCTAAGAATGATAGCTTCCCTCCTTGGACCGGATGGAAGGGACTATTAGATACATATCCGGCATCTGCTAGCAACGAGCAACTGAGATATTTTAGGCATAGAGCTATTTCAGAAGGTGCTCATCCTCCCTGGGTATGTCTCTATGATACGATCCAAGAATATGTTACCGTCCAATATTAACTAGGGAATTATTACTCAACTAAATGTACTTAGGGCCGCTCATTTTACGAGACTCCCCTAGTCATGGGGTCTAGGGAAGGTCATATTTATATACTCATTACCGTAACTTTTGTAGGGAGGTTGTTTCCCTGGCTGGACCTTGACCTCAAGGTCACAAGGAAGTACCTTACCATTTCTTCAAGACTCACTTTCACTCGCATAATGCAATAATGCATAATAAAAAATGTCGTTTTTTGCGACTAGTGACCTTGTATTCACTGCTTTTTTGGAGTTACTGTAATCAATATGAGCTTTTGAAGAGAAATGAGATAACTGTGATTGCCATCTAGGCAGGAAGAAGAGATCATGTGAGTGTATTTTAATCAAGATATGTTAAGTCTCACTTGACATAGATAATTATGGTTATTCTCTTGCTAATTAAATGATTTCTTGGAACTTCTATTTAATGATTCTCCTTCCTTGACCCTCTATAGCCTAATTGAAACTTAAATCATCTCCTACGTGTTACATAATTTTTGTGCTATTATGAGTTTTTTCTCAACCTATTGAAGTTGAATTTTATTATCAATTTCTGAATGATCAGCTAATGAAATAGCTCATTGAAATTCAAAACCAGTTAAACTAAAAGCTGAAAGGTTCGTCGAGAATGGTCCATTTCTTAGTAAGGTAATTAGTGTAAAGTATCATAAACTATTTAATTATTGGGAACACTTCAATACTATGTTACTATTGGGAGCACTTTAATAACTTCTTTCCTTAAAAATGATGTCCTGTTGGATATGCTTTTATTCATTAGTCTTCTAATAATGATAAGAGCCTGGCAGATTGTGGGATCAGATGAAGAAAACTATCCTTTGACTCGGAAAGTCCAACGGGACATTTGGATTCATCAGCACCCATTGAACTGCAGTGATCCTGATGTTAGATTTCTCGTCGCTGACTGGGAGAGACTGCCTGGATTCGGCATTGGAGCACAGCTTGCTGGAATGTGCGGACTTCTTGCCATTGCAATAAAGGAAAAAAGAGTGCTCGTAACCAACTACTTTAATCGCGCTGACCATGATGGTTGTACAGGTATACACAAATCCCCTGAAGTACAATACTTATCGTAAACATTATCTTACATTCTTCCAAGTTGAGGCCTATATATGACTATTAGTTTATTCATAAGATTCAGAAGTTAGAGCTTTCAATTCAACAGAAGAAACATCTTACTCGGATTTATATGTGTTACTGCAAAATCCTTATGAATCTTTTCATTCTATACTGTTTCATGCAGGTCCATCTCGTTCTAGCTGGTCTTGCTACTTCCTACCGGATACATCCCAAGAATGTCGCGGCCGTGCGTTCGAGCTAATGGGTAGTAAAGAAGCGTGGGAAAAAGGAATTATAACAGGAAAGGAGAACTACACTTCAAAAGCTATATGGGCTGGACAGACACCAAGGCGAGATATTTCATATTCAATCTTAACCATTTAGTATAACTGACACTTCCAAGTAATTACCGTTTCTTATGTCACTAATAACAAGTTCTTTAATACAGAGTTTGGGGTGATCCTTGGAATTATTTGCAACCAACGACAGAAATTAATGGAAGTCTGCTTGCTTCTCATCGCAAAATGGACCGAAGGTGGTGGAGAGCTCAGGTATAGCTTAAAACTATTGAGAAAGAAGAGAACTGTGAATGTTTTGTGCTTGTGAGAATGTAACGTGTCTTATCTTGTGAAGTCCTGAACCTTTGCACCAACGAATCTTCTTCCTTTTCTCTTAGGTTCCAAATAATTCATAAGTAAATCGAGTCTTGTTATTAAAACTCAGATCATGAAAAGATATGAATGGTAGTCTTTATGATTGCTGTATAGTTCATAATTTGATATGATTATGATTTGGTTTACGCTATTGCACCAGGCAGTTCGCTATTTAATGAGATTCCGAACTGAATACACGTGTGGTTTATTGAATGTTGCTCGCCATGCTTCATTTGGGAAGCAAGCAGCCAAAATGGTCCTCACAAGTTTTTCTGAAGAATGGCCAAAGGTTTGTCAATCTCGCCCTCTTCTCGGTTTTCCTAATCAGTCGATGGAGAATCTTCTCTTCTTGTGTTACAAACACAAATCTACTCGGATTTCTTCAAATTTGATGTTAAAATCTCATTTTCTGAGATATTAAACTGCATTTACTAGTACAAAATTACACGACACGCCAAACAGAATCCATGTGTATATATATTATCTACAATACATTCCTCTCATTATGTATGTAGCTTCTTTAATAGATGAGACAGTGTTTAGGAGCTCTTGCAAGCCTATTGATTCTTCACAATCGTATCTTATGACATCACTTTGGAGATATATTGTTTCAATATTGCAAATATGGTTAGATTTGTGAACTCGCTCACTCATTAAATGTGCTCTTTCATTTCTACTCGAGATTGATTGTAGTAATCTTCTGAACTTACTATACTTCATGAACTGGCTTGTTGCAGGAAGTTATTAGGTACAAGGAAAGATCTGATATGGAACAATTTGTTTGGTCGAATCACAAGCCATGGATACCTAGGCCATTGCTGAGCATGCATGTGAGAATGGGAGACAAGGCATGTGAAATGAAGGTGGTTGAGTTTGAAGAGTACATGCATCTTGCCAACCGCATTAGGATGCGTTTTCCTCACCTCAACAGCATTTGGCTCTCCACCGAAATGCAGGTATGTCTATGACGGTGTTTCTTTTTTCTTTTCTTTTTTACCTTTTGTACCTAATTCTATTATTGACAATGACAGTCAGGTAATTTCTCAAACAGTATTGGGTTTCAATACTTTTATTCTTCTGCAAAACCCTGTTAGACCTATTGTTGCACTTATTAATTTCTGATAACTGAATCTCTCCCCTTTTCTTATGGAGTTAGTAACTCTCCTAAGCAGCATATACTCAAACCACCTTAAGCCCGATTTGGTGGAGTGATTGGGAATTGAGGACTGAGAATAATTCATTTTTATTCCATTCCCTTGTTTCTCAGGGCAAAATCTCTTTTTTGTCTCCATTCCCTTTCCTCGTTCACTAGGTGGGTTTAGAGTGGATTCTGTAATCCCGCCCCGATTCATGTTTGGGGATCGAATTCTCTATTCCCTTTAGGACCCTTTATATTATAATTATTGACTTTTTTTCTCTAAACGAGCTCATTCTTTTTAAGAGAGAAAGGAGTCTCAACCAGTCTATTAATGGCTGACACTCAATCAAGACACAAAGAAAATGGACCCACAAATTCATTGGGGCAGGTATAGGTCCTAGATGAGTCTCAACCATTAATTCTATGATAGAGATTTTTGTTTCTTTTTTGGTAAAAGAGTAAGAAGACTCGGCCATTCTATTAATGGATGAGAGAAATTGGACCAAGCCCACAATTATAGAAGCATGTCTTTATTTCCGTGCATTTTTTTTTTTGTTTCCTTCCATTTTATTTGTGTTTTAACTTCCCGACCTAACCTGAATTCAGGAAGTCATCGACAAGACCAAAATGTACCCTCATTGGAACTTCTACTACACGAACGTGACACGCCAAGTCGGGAACGTGACAATGGCGACGTACGAGGCCAGTCTCGGGAGAGAAACCAGCACGAACTACCCGCTTGTGAATTTCCTGATGGCAACTGAATCAGACTTTTTCATAGGGGCATTGGGCTCGACCTGGTGTTTTCTGATAGATGGGATGAGGAATACGGGTGGGAAAGTAATGGCAGGATACTTGAGCGTCAACAAAGATCGATTCTGGTAGAGATTTTGAATGAAAGTGGCATCAACTTAGGTATGTAAAGTAGAGAGCAGAATGTCTTGTGTTTGCAGGTGTTTTGGGTATTCATTTTCTGCATATGATGATGATGATGTTTGTGTATCTTATGCATCCACCAATGTACAAAAAAAAAAGGTTAATGAGCATTTGTAAATGCATATCTGTACTCAGTGTCATTTTTTTCAAAAACCAAATCAGACTTTAGTTGATTGGTTCCAGATCCGGACATGTAATAGGTTCAATTTTTATTTGATGGTCCTCACTTGAGGATTGGGTTAGATTTCAATCAACTCAATGATTCAGTCATCAAAGCATAGTATTTACAAAGAGAGCGTTTTTTTATCTAAGCTAAACCGTCAATGAAGTTAAGTTATGAGACCCGACAAAATATTCTCGATCCTTCCGTCTTGCAAATTTATTGGAGTGGATATGAATAAAATTTAATGTGGTGTCTTCTTTAAACAAAGATTAAACTATTCTTTACTTTTGAAACATGCCTTTGTATCCTTAAGTTGGAAAAAATTTTGAGTCTCAATTACATGTATCGCAGAAATTTTTAGTACGCATAACGGCAATGTGAACATAGAATAATAAGATTTTAAAGTTTGATGCATTTTTAAAATGTTTATTTTGAAATGTGAAACTTTTGTACGGAATGTGAACATAATTTGTCATGTGATATAGAATAATAAACATAAACATGTAGTTGTAACATAATTTTCAATACGAACAAATTGAAAGTACAAACTTCTCAAAAACATGCATTGATTGTAGACGAACTCACAAGTCGATTGATGTTTACAATTGAAAGTAAAAACTTCTCAAAAACATGCATTGAATGTTATTGAAAAGAGAGCACATTCAACCATGCCGTGTTTGGTTAGTTGTCGTTCAAGTTCCGGAACAGAGATAGCTGCTCTGGTAGCGTTTTTAGGTAAGCGGTAAATCGGGTTTGAGAGAAAAACACACTGCCAGCAAACTAGGGAGGAGGCTATGTACATACACAATGTGTTACAATATATAACCTTAATCCCTAAACATGTCAATCTTTCTCTGGATTGAAATAGTTATTTGCATGAACAAAAGATAAGCAGATGATGCTGATAATTAGTTAATTAGGTCAGAAATGGAAATCCATAATGTAAAACATTAAAAACTGGGAGCATCAGTAACTTAAATGCAAAACAAAACCACCACAGCAGTGTCAGATATGTATTGGTTGTTTTGGTGCTCAAGAACACCACACAGTGGTGGTGTTTTCACAATAGAACAATTGTTTTTACAACTTATCCAATAAAATAGTCACTAGTCATTATACAAGTCTGGAAGCTCATTCTCGATAAAAAAAGATCATAACGTGAATACAAATCACAAAAATGTAAACTTGGTAATCAACAACTTAGATACAAGGTTGGTGTCTACGAAAAATCGAAATGTAAACAAGCTATTGAATAAAAAAAAACAAGGAGAGTATGTCTCCCAATTCACATCACAAGACAATACGATAATGCTCTTCTTAATCAACAAGTAATTGCCTAACAAATATCTTGTAAATTTTTTCTCAGCAACATTGATAGAAAGGAAAATAATGGTCAGATGTGCATGGAAATGAGCCTTACCGTTCTCTTTTTCTCGCAACCGGGAAATGTAAACCGTATCATTATTATTCCACGTCCTCACTCACCTGATGCCCATGTCCACCATCCCCACCTTTGTTAGACGCATGCTTCCTATGCTTTTTGCTCTTGGCTTTCTTCACTTTCATGCGGCGTTTCTTCTCAGTGGCATCAATCCAGGTGTAGTCAGATGGAATGTGAAATGGGTCAGTTTCATCCTTGAAACGGTGACTATCACTGTCACTCGATTGTCCACCACGACTCCCTCGCATCCATGAGATCCAAGACGATGAACCCTCATCCTTGGACTTGGCATCTTGGAAATGTGCAGGGCTGGAGAGAGGAGTTGAGAACTCCTCCATTGGCTGAAGCTCCTCAAATTTTGTAAATGTAACTAGGACTCGAATGGTAGGGACAATCGGGATGGCAACCTACAATAGAGTAAATGAATATTACATGAGCATTTTATTGAACACAACACTTCTTCTCATACACGAAGTCACGAACCCATACTTAAATGTCTAAAATGTTCAAATAAAGGCATTCCATCTTTCATGGTATATGACTCACCATGTTGCCAAAATGCTATTGTAATTACGAACTACTAATTCGTATAGCAAGTCTGTCCTCTAATCTATAGCTTGAAAAGCTGGTTGTCTTATCACACAGCTAGAGAGGTAGAAAGGGTAGAGTTGGAAAAAGGAGTAAACAGATACAAAGAGAACTAAAGTACACATGAAAGGCTAGTCAATATCTATAAAAATCTACACTGCAGTGAGATGCTGTTAGATAAGCAAAAGTGCAAAGAGACTTTTGCAAAACAATTGGCCAGCATTCCTCTTAAGTATGTACAACTCTCAGAAAAATAGATCATCCTACCTATATGGAATCAGTTCCTGTATGTGCCTCAACTAAGGAAGCTACGAAAGAACTTTCTTTTTCTTTTTCTTTTTAGTCTATTTCTGACTCCCAGACGAAAAGGAAAATGAACAAATACAGCAAGTGATTGTACTTATGTAAAGCATACAGTTAACTATTTGTCGACGGTAAAGCTGGAAATTACAAGCATAACAAAATGAAATAAAATCAGACGCAACAAGGTGGCAACATTAGCAGTAAATAAAAATAACATGAATTACCTTGACAGGAAATGTGCCGTTAGGTAGCTTAGTTGTCAAAAGTTCCCGGAGTCTTCTAATGGCCTTTACCTTATTCGCTAAGATGTCAAGTAAAGGCAGCAACTCCTCTGTTTTTAAAGGAAAATCTGGTGTCAACCACAAGACAGGTCTCAAGCCCTTTTTGTACTCACTCTCATTCTTAGACTCAGTAGTTACCCCCTTTTTCTTTTTCTTCTTGCTGCTTTTATCTTTTCCCTTCTTAGCATCCCCAGTATCCTCCTTGAGAAATTCAGACGATGGTTTTTGTTGATCAACTGTTTTGTGATTGCTACCTTCTGGGGCTAACTTTGAAAACTTCTTCAGAATCTTTGAATCATCTGATTCATCGCCACCATTCTTTGAACCTTTCTTGTTCCAACCAAACCAACCCTTCTTCTCCTTTACACCATTGGGTTCGCAATTTTCATAGGAACCGCCTTGGTAGTCAAGGACCCCACGCTCCTCTTCCTCACAATGTCCATCTGAGTTTCCCATTCGAAGCGCGGAATCTAACTGTATCCTTTCCTCAGCAGTCAACACATCATCATACTCATCATTTCCACCGCCATTGACCACCTTTTCATCATCATCCACTGCAAAAAGTTCCTCGTCAGTCATGGCCCCCGGAACCCGCCTCGATTTCACACTCACCATTACATGAAGCATGTCAAAAACCTTAGCCTTCCAACTTCCAACCATCTCGGTTCTTTCTTGCCGCCTCCAATTTAAATGAGGAACAAGCTCAGCCTGGGTAACATCAATTCCTGGTCTATACATATTGGTCTGAGACATCAAGGTCACTTCATGGGCAACCTCAGCTTCAGTTGGTTGGGCGCCAGCACCTTCCAAAGCATTTGTGATTTCTTTCTCCTTGTGAGCAAGAACGATCAAAGAACCAGGTGCCAAAGACACATTACCATCCTCTGATTTGTACCCCTCTCCAAGAAAGAGGAATGTTTGATCAGACCGTTGGATACGAAAGCCATCAAACCCAGCAAGTGTCATGTCAGCACGAAGATTAGAACCATGCTTCCATATACGGTATGTATCTGATGGTGCTATCCGTCCAATGAATGGTATAACAGAGCTTTCAAAATGAAAAGTTATCTCCATGTAAAAATCTCGAATTCGAGATGCTGAGGCAACGATTCGGGGAAGCCTGCGGCACCATTTGGCCCATGCAAGTGGCTGGTAGTGCCGTGCAATGATCATAGCTATAGCTTCTTCCCGGGTGCACACTGCTTCTTGGAGAGCACTCCAACCATTTTCATTCTGAAGACTCCAGTCTGCACCAGCTGCCATCAAAATTTCAGCAGAAGTTTGGTCACACAACCGGACAGCAAGGTGCAGAGGAGTCTCCCGACCAGGAACATCCCGACGATCGATGACAGCTGAAACAGCATCAGCTTGAACCTCAGCAGCAACCGATTCAGCTTCCGTGCTTACCTCACCAGCCTTGGCAAGTGGAGGGAGTGATGAGACAATGCGCCTGAGGGCAACATAATCACGGCGTGCAACCGCCAAGTGTGCAGGACTGTGGGCATATTTGGAAAAATCTTCCATTGGATATTTTCTTTTGTTCTCTACTCTTTATTCAAGGGCTCATTCCATGTTCTTACACAACTCAAGCTATAGAGCAGAAATGCGTTACAACCAAATCACAATTTCAGATTCCCGAACTAGAAGTGAAGTCTAGGACTCTACAAACTACAAAACAGCCAACCAAGATCAGGATCCTAAAAACCTCTACTACCCCTATGATTAGTTCAACTTCTGATCAAAACCTCCAAATCAAAACCCTCTTTTAGGATCTAAACTTCAAGCTGTTCCAACTTAAGCACATCAGCTGTACAATTCAAGCTCTGCAAAACCACTTCTAGAACCCAAACCCAACTGTGAGCTCCGCTACAGCTTACTAAAGATACTACAAACCCCAAATCTGGAAACAAACAAAAAAAGGCATAAATTTATAAGAAAATCAGCTCAAATAACAAATCAAAAATCAATATCACCTCACGAATCACGGGAACCACACATATATTAACCAAAGAAAGCAACAAGAATCTGAGATTTTCCCAGTACACGGACCCAATAGAACCAAAACACGCACTCAAATCGACTCAACTGTCTCCCAATAAAAAAAACCAATTAAACACTCCACATTTCCCCCAAAAAAAGGGGAAAAAGCGACAGAAAAACGAGCGATTCAAATTGAAAGGCGAGACTTCGATTTCCTCTCGACGCAGCGATTTTCTGAGGAACCAAACAGAAAATTAGGTGAGAAATAAGTTACCTGATAGAGCGAAACTTGCGAATCCGAAATCGCAGGCGATCGATTAGGGCTCTCAGGTAGCTGGAAGCGAAGCTCGGTAGATTTGAGCAAATCAGAGAGAAAAAGGAGGAAGAGGATGAATCGGGACGGTTGGTTCGGGAAGCAGAGATTGGATCGAACAGTCAGGATCTTCTCTCGTACTTGTTCACCATTAAATGCTGACACAACACGGACGCACTCGACTCAGTCCTGACTCGGTCCCCGACTCAGATCTCTCTCTCTCTCTCTGTCTTTCGCTGTCTGTTTGTTTTCAGTTCTTCACCTTTGCTTTTTCACTTGGGGGCCATTCTGCAGCTTTTAATTGCCCTTGGTTTTTTCAGATAATTACCATTTTGCCACCACTAATTTATTTTCTCCTTCCATGGCATGGTCTCAAGTATGAACTAAAAAATATAAGAAAATGAAATGTAACGCTTGCCATTTTCATAATCTATTCTTCGTTTAATGAGATTCGAAACTCACGATCTAATAGAATATACCAAGTATTTGTGAAATCAAATTCCTAACTATTATTTCTAGATATTCTCTTTGTATATTCTCATGACCGTCTCAGTCTTTTTGAGAATTCTGTGTTAAAACAAAAAAATTGGACCCTCTTTAAATTAAGGGTCTCGTTTAGTTGCCCCTACAACACATGCTCTTCTACGGACTTGGTTATACGTCAGGCTAAGAATAGAGCTAAAATGGTTAAATATGAAATCTCATAAATTGTGTACTCCACAAATCAAGTTAAGCTCTTAATAAGATAAGAGGGAGCTAAGAAGCTATGTGTTTGTGTTTGGATCTTTATTTACAGTGTATTGTCTATGACATTATCAAAATTATGTCTTTTGAGTTAATATTCCAATTCTTGAATTTGTTAAATTGGTGTTTTGGAACAAACGACCATTCGATATTTTTGTTTTAATTTTACGATGCACTCAATATGCTCAAGAGGAAAGAAAAAATAAAAAAGTGTATACATTGAGATGGCTTAAAGAACAAATTGATCATAATGAATATTTACGAAGAGTGATATAATAAAAACATATATACCTACCTTTGAGCTCTCACCGATAGAAAACTTTATATCAAATCCTATCACATAGAGCTGGTAATACGTGTTGTAACACTGCACACGACACTAAATCAGTGTGTTAAGCCTTCAAAACACGCACACACGGTTAATCAATTGTGTTGTGACACGGACAAATAAGGGTATAATTATAAATTCGTCATAATAACGCGTCAAACATGTTGTACCTATCATGCATCATTATGTTGAATTATATTCGTGTCAATTGTGTATCATGTTGTACTGTGTCAAACGACCTATTTAATTTGGATGACTGCATACCTAAATTTGATTTTAATCTTTAGGAACATTTTATTATCACTAACCTAATTTACATTCATACGAGTACTCTTTTTATCTTGACGTTCGCACTTTTTGTTTATGTATATTAACTTATTTTAATTTCAATTTTAATTTGTTTCTCCATTATTATAAGTGTATTTTGCACACCGTTGTTTGGAAAGTCTTTGGCGATATTAATTCTTGAAAGTTCCCTACTTGAGTACATCTGGATATTAATATTGTGAACGGATTGTGCTATAGTAGTACAGAAAATGAGATTATATGTCTGTCAATTCGATCGATCTTTGATGAAGGTGCGAGGAGTTTAGCTTACTTATCGTGGATATAGATGAAGTGTCATTCACCAGTTTGAAAACAAATACAAATACAAAGATTATGATTCTTGTGAAACAATATTGATTGGTGTCTACCTAAGTTCTCTTGATATACCATCGGTTTACTCGAACCACTTAATATATTGGATATATAATAAAAGATCATAATAAAAATGTGTTTATCTACAGTGCACAAGTATATAAACTCCCTCTTTCTACTCAAGAATACACTTTATTAATTTTGTTACATTTCTATCACAAAAAGACCTTTTTGTGTTTTGAGTTGGCAACATATTTAATTTGGTTAGCAGTTGAGATTGATGGTGCTGATAACGTCAATTGCTTACCAATTAAGATATGTGGTGCTGATGAAGTTTACTTTAACAATTGAGATCTCTGGTGCTGATAAGGTTAATTAATTTTTTCATGGACAGTTAGGTAAATTAGTTTTATTAACATACATTTTAATAATCTAAACCATGGTTTACCGTATGATCCGTACCACTTTGAATCTTCGAGCAACATATATTGATTGCTACTCGTTTTGTCCATATAGCTCATGAAACACCTTAGTAGACATATGAGATGTTCAATTTACGTGCTAAAACAAAAATTAGGCTTTTAAATGTTGACAAATAAACAGGTTTTTATGTTTTAAATTTATTTTTAAAAATGAAAATTAATACAAGAAAATTGCGTCTTATCTCACAATTTTAGTAACGATGAGTACATATGCTTCATGATACTTAAAAGACAAAAGAGTATATAATATAAAAATAATGCGATAAATAGGAAATGTAAAAGTTCATTGTAATATCAAGGTTTGTTGGAACAATGGAGTTCAAAAATTATTTCAATGGGAACTAACGTCGTGGGTGTGCCCACAACAAGAATGTATTTGGTTAGCTTAGGAAATATCGTTGCAGCCACTTGGTCATTGTTTGCTATCATGTGGTCCAAGGTAAGATTTATACATTTGAGCTTGAGATTGACCCCAAGAGGGAAAAAATGATATGCTTCTATGTTACGAGTATTTTTTATTAGCCATTTATGGTTAGAATAATTGGTTTTTGAGTGTTTCTTGACAATAAAATTAGTTGATGCACCTCTTTGAATCGGAGTCAAACTAGCACATTAGGGCATTTGTTAAATTATAGTTTAGGTGGTTTAAGGCGTGTAATTTGTTTAAATATGAAAACTTGGAGCTTCAAATCTTGCCTCCTAAAAGGCGAAGTAGAAGGTTTGGGTCCTTGGTCTGAGTTCCTAAAAACCCGGACAATAATCGCACACAATTTCAAAACAATTGGGTGTATTCCTAAAAAATTGTCTCGGGCGTGAAAGAAATGATATATTTCAAAAGAATTCAAACAACACCTCATAAGAAATTATTATAAAGAGAGAAAGTATATAGATGTTCATCAATGTAAGAAATGAGATCTTCGTACTCTTACCAAAGAGTATATATACTTACAATTCAAATTGACGATGTGACAGTGCGTGATTGATTAGTGGAGATATAGTGTATACTTGAAGACCCATTATGAGATTGGGTTTTAACCTCCCGCGACAGTGCGTGATTAGTTAGTGGAGATATAATGTATACTTGAAGAACCACGCCATTCACGAGTGCTTGGTGAGTTTTGGAACTTCCACGTGCTCTTCTAGCATCATGGGAGGAATGGAGCTTGTAGGAACGCCTATCGCTTCAATTATTGTCTTGTTATAACTTTGGAGGGTTGCCAAGAGGCAATTCTTTGCACAAGATACGCGATCTTTGGGGCCGTTTCAGTCATGGTGTAACGATAGTTTTTAACTTATAAATTTTAAGGTAGCATAGATAATGTTTTTTTTAACTCACATTAACATAAGTTTGGTTATCCATGTTTTGGGTAGGATACAATATGTTTTCTTATTAATTACGGTTGACAATTCAAATTTAAGTTTTTTATTGTATATTTTATTTTTAAGCCCATATTGATTACGATTGTTTACTCACTCTATTGCAGATTAGAATAAAAAAATGTCCAAAGCTAAAACTAGATGTAGTGACTTCTCAATCATAATATAAAACCAAGCTCCTTATTTAAATTTTCCTTGTTTAATTTATTTATTTTATCCAATATAACAAATTAAATGCATCAATAGTCAAATTATACACACACAACACCTAAAAAGTCAAGATCTAAAGGATGTGAGAGTTTAAAACTAAGCAAATCATTTGATAATCAATCAAAATAATCTAAGCAAATCATTTCAAAACAGATGAAAACTTGATGGAGAGAGAACCCACAATAACTTAATTGTGAGAAACCGATAAAAACAACAACGAACACAAGGGTAAAAACAAGAGGGTAAAAGAAGACTTGACAGAAGTGATATTACAAATTCGGATAACGCGAAAAAATGAACTAAATGTCCTGATTGATCTAACCTTGACCTGATTTCCATAACCACTTCTCAGCGGTTATAGCCCTTGTATGGTCGAACTTTGGAGCGATGAAATGGCTCTCCCATCACAAAACTCCTAATTGTCTGCAAATCCATGTAAATAGTGCCCCGAAAAGTTCTTTCCTGCGAATATATCAATAGTACATAGGACATGGCCAAGCTCGGAATTTCCCTCTCATACTGTAAGGCATTATGCACAGTCCCATTGAAGAACTGCAGGTCGAGTCTCTTAGCTCGGTTGGCCAGTTTAGAAGAAGAATTCAGAGCTTTTTTTAGTCAATACCTGTAAACGAAGGACAGATGTTAGATAAGTCAAGTTCTAGCAGTCGATCGAGTGAAATGGAAGGGGGCTAGCAATAATCCGTGCACTTAGTGTCTACTTCAAACTACAGCATTTCAAGTCACGGACAAATCTAGTCGCGAACACTAAATGCAAATGGCCTAGTGCAGGGGTTGCATCCCTAACTCAATCCTGTGACCTACAGGTCACATGGCAACAGCCTTTACGTTGCGCCAAGACCCAAATACAGAGTCGTCTTTATTTTAATTTTTAATGCAACTTATACACCTTTACATGACCACCTTGCAAAGTAGGGTAGGGACAAAAACAAGGTAGATGGTATGCCACACCATGTACCAACTATTCTGTGCTCAACTTGGAAAACCGGGTCACAAACACCAACATGATCAACTTGTTCTTACCCTTCGCTTCTATATTCTAAACCGCATGGCCAAACCATATGACTATCGAAGACTTCTACCACAAAAATTCTAGTTGAACCAGTGTCATGGTTTCCAAATCTTCCACTTTCACACCATGGAGACACAATAATCAATGCATAATATTCCCATTTCGAAAAACTTTGATAAGAAACCCCATATTATTTCTTGAAAATGTATAATTTGAAATTTTTTAATGTCTGCCCACGAGGCACGCTCAATTTTAAATAAACTATTGGAACCGCCACAACTCTAAGCTGGAGTAGCTTACCTAACTGAAACTTAGAAGGGGGCCTCAAGTGATTCATCCCAAACTTCGGCACTTCCATTGGAGGCATCTTCAACATCTTCTTCCATTGAAAGTCTGATATATTCTCTATGTGCAAAGCGATCCCACTCTGTCAAAGTTGGGTTCTCGCGCTCCTTCACGTTACAACATCAAAGAACCAGTAATCAGCAAAAGCCAAGTCATATACTTGAGACAATTTCTTTAACTGAATCAGGCAAAAGGGACACAAATCAAATCATTTCATCATGTACCTGACGGATGAGAAATGGATCACGAGTTTCAAATGCCATGAATTTATTTAGGTTGAACAGGATATTGAAAACACTTCCTGAAAGTTTGCCACCTTTCAGATCACGCAGTGTGACAAAGCTCTCATTCTGCAAGAAAATACTGTAAGCAGCAATAATAATCCCGACAGTCTAGCAAATATTTATGACAGATTGGCTAGTACTGACTAACTGACTTCAATATGAAACATCCTAGAGACTAAAAGGACCAGTTTGTATCAAATAATTAGCTTTACAAAATTATGGTGGTGTTTATCATTAAAGAGACAAATGACTATGAAGTCATTGCTTTGAAGATACTTCCAAATAAACAAGGAAAAATAAATTAGGGTATAGGAAAAAAAAAGTATGGGGAAACCTGAGGATTAATCATGTCAATTATCTGACAAAGTATATCCTCAAAAAGGACAGGCTCTTGCGCCATGCATTCCATCCGATGCAACTGCTCCTCATAAAAGAATTGCATTTCGTTCCGAGTTATTACCCCATTTCCATCCAAATCTATGCATTTGAACCTAAGAAAGACAAGTTGGCATCAGAAAACTACAAAAATTGCAGGAATCCAAATCTGGTATAAAAGAGTTTTGCTTGCCCAAATAATACAAGATTGTATGGTGACCTAAAATAACCATGTTATTTGGAAAGGTCAATCTAGTTGAAGGTGACTCTACAGTCAACCAACTAACTTGGCAGGGCATTTAGAGGTAGACAATCTAATAATGAAACAAAATTGTTCGTAGCATTAACAAGGAAAATTAAGATACCACTACTCTTGGTGTGGGCATAAAATTGCCATATTGGAGCCATTAAGGCTGAAATTTACTAAAACAGAATTAAGAGTTGCGTAAATACCAATACTCCAGACTAGGCTCGGATGATTTATCCTCTTCTGAAAGTATGAAGTAAACAAAATCTTCATATCCCATCTTCCCTTCAACCTTACTAGTGAACTTTCTTGCAACCTGAGATGGTATTAAAGCATATGTAGAAGTGACAATTTAAATATTCATAAAAATGAGCAAAGCAGATAAACATTCAGTAAAAGAAATTATTGTTTCTATAATTAGCAGTTGGTTTGGCTAGAGAAATAGAAGTATCATTTGAATGACACAAACCTGAGAAAATATTCTATCAACGATCCGATAGGTAAGTGCATGATTACCATATCTGATAAGATTCTCTTTGTCTATCAAGAAGTCATGATCTGTATCCAGCTCCCAAAACTTGCAGTATATAACATAAAAATGTTCATACGAGAAGTATCTGCAGCACTCGTAACAAACAAACAAAAAAAGTTATATATTAAATGCCAGATAAGTGTACTAATATTGAATAGCAATATTATAAATATAATCTTGTTTACATGGTAAGTAATATGACATTTCTTAAAACATATAATCTTGTGTACATCTACCTCAATACTTTGTTAATGTCTTCTTCCTCATCTGCATGTTGCATTGCATCAATTAAATTTCCACGTTTCAGCTCCCTGAGGGTAAGATGACCATTCCCAGCTCTATTTACGTGGTAAAATATTCTGTATATCACAGTTTCAGCTGGCCATAATAAAATTCCAAGTCAAAAACTGTCCACCTTATCCACATTTCTAATAACAATAAGAACAGCGAATTCAAATCTAGGTTTAAGAACAACAGGACTCATGCAGGAAACAGTAAACAAAATGACAAGATAGCTTATACTTAATGGAAGAAAATGTCAAACCAACTTTATAAAGTCAAGCATAAAATGTGTGCGGTGAACTTTACTTCGTAGCATATAACCTAAGGAAACAAAAGGAAGAATATGATATCTCTCCATCCCATTAAGGATGCCACTCTTCCCATTTTGATATCTCCAACGTAATATAATCTGTTGACACAAACTCATGAAGTCAAAAAATTAAACCTTTTGTTTTCTTATGTATCTCAACCTTTTCACATCACTCCTGAAATCAAATTTAGCAAGCAAATAATTTATACAAAGCTGAAGCTACTAAGGGTAAATACTTATATGGGTATACAAAGAAGCAACTTCTCTACATTGAATCTGTACAGAAGGTCTGGTAAGAAAAGCCTCCATGGAATTCCCAATCAGTTGCAGAATCAGCACTAAATGTTTTTAGGCAGTCTTCTCAGAACATTCATTCCCATATTACTACTTATTTGTCGCCTTTCCACCAGTCCCTTGCTTCTAAGTATCTAAATTGAGGAATTAAATAGTGCAATTCAGAAAGAAACTAATATTTTTACCAAAGTTTTTGTTCTCCATGTGAAACAAGAGATAAGGATAAAATGTCAAACAGCAATTAAGTAGGCAAAAGCCTTTCTATCTGAGCCTAGGCAAAAACATTACAAGACCAAATTATCATGTTGGAGATAGTAAGGAAATGGTCAACTGTTAACTGTTGACTTTGACAAAAGAAGTTTACTACTATGGTTTTGCGTAATTATCTTCCCAGTCATGCTTCATAAAATCTAGAAAAAGTAAACAGACCACACATGTACAAAATTGTATTCAGAAAAATAATCAAGTAACAAAGAAAAACTACCAAAAGGCTAAGAACAAACCATATCTTTCCTGGAACTCAGGTGTGCTCTGTAAGAATTCCAATCCTGGATGAGTTGCCAAGAGTTCTCTAAGTACAGGTTTGAAGTCATCCTGTCATCAAGTTTAGAAACATTTTAAAAGAGAAATGGGGGTAAAGGTGGTAATATACAGACCATGCTGCGTAAGAGTTCAATACTGACAAAAGCTCAAATCAGCTGTCATATATGATGTATTGATGTTGATGATTACTTATCTCTTATTTCATAAATATACAGAGGAAGTACTTGCATCACTCAAAAGGAAGCCGGGAGAAATCAATGTCCAACAAAATGTGAAGTCAAAAGGCATTACCTGTGTAAGGTATTTGAGATCAGGTTGCTTTAAAATTTTATAGATTTGGGTTGCTGTATCCACTGTCAACATGTTACCGTTGACCCAATAATCAACAAATGCCTCCCTAACAAGAAAATTTGTGCAGAGTTGAGCAAAAAATGTGGTGAAAAATAGTTAGAAACGGACAACATAATACTAAGTAAATCTAGAGTAAGCATGTAATCAAATTTCTAACAATTATTTTGATACAGCTAATTTTGTTTCCATAAATCTGAAGGGCCACTAGGGGAAGCAGATCCAACCCACATAAACCCACCCCGTATATTTAGGCTTTGGCCTTGGTTGAAATAACCAAAACTATAACTGGCCTCAAGTACAAACAGAGTCCTAGCCTCCAAAAACAGCTTATTCAAGCCAATACATGCAACAGTATCCTATGTAAGAAAAGTAGTGCTCACTTGTTTGGTACATTGTTTGTAATCTGTCAACTATAGTAATGAATGAAATTAACACATAGATCAGATACTATTAATTTGTCTTTGCTTACTATATGCTTACTTTTTATTGTTGTTTCTTTTACTTGCCTTTGCTATATTTTACATATTGAATATGAAGTAAATATTAATGAGAGCAAAAGCTTTAACTGGAAGTCTAAAACCATCAGGTAAAGTAACTTGCTATACGAAACAGAACACCACATGCATACACAACATTCAGATGAAAGGAAACCAGTTGAGACAGCAAATTGTCTCAATGTGAAACTATTGTTTCTAAATATATAGATGCATACCTCGTCACAAACCCAGTGTTATTGGCATCAATCTTTTTGAAAAGAGCTATGGAGAAAAATGATGGTAGCTTGCAGATTTCCCTAGTAACTGATTTGAATTCTGGCAGAACCAAAGATAATAAACAGTAAAATTTTAGAAGTCTCAGAAAATGAACATGCAACGCACACACACTCACACATCATACCATGTATCTGCAATCCTTCTGGATGGTTGAAGAAAAATTGTTTCACTCTAAGCAGACATTGGTCTTTAAGTTCATTTGGAGGTGGGCGACCATTTTGAAAGTAAAACTGCAAATATCCAAATGATTCATATTAGAATTTATACCACCAAGACCTCCATGAAAAATAAGCTTAACAGCATTAAAATGGATGGGAGAAACACTCAAGAAAAACAAATTAGCACAGCTGTACTGCCAGATCAAATTAATAATAAGATCATAGGAGAGAGGTCAGACCTGAGGTATCACTTCTCTCACTGGCTCACTCACTACTTTCAGAGGAGACCCTAAATTAGAAGGGCCAACCCTCTGCTTCATTATACGAGGGGAACCAGATGAACTTCTAGGTGAAAGCGGAGGTGTACTGCCGGCAGGAAACATAGATGGCAAGGAATTGCTCATGGAAGTATTTCCACCAGAAGAATTTACATTTACATTCAAGGGACCGCCTGCCTTGGCATCATTAAGCAACGATGTCACCTACAAATACAGAAACAGATAAAATGTCATAACAACGTTGAGTGAGGACACCCTCAAATGGTTCAAGCAATTGCATTACACTTCTATAATGAAGATTGGAAGTTCGAACATGTTGAGTGAGGTGGAAGAGATCATGGGCTAGGATAGAACAAGGCTAACATATACAGATCCACCACTTTGCATCTCATACTCAACAATCATGATTCATAAAACTATCACAGCACCAACTACCACTTTAATGAAACCTACCACCACTAACCACTAATAGCACATCGCGAACAAGCTAACAACAGCACCGCAAACTGTAAGATAGGCTCCAGTCATTTCACGGATATACATTCCAGGAAAATTCTCAGCTACTCTTTGCATAACTGACAGACCGTTGATCACCAATAATATCACCAGTGAGCCCACCAACATCTATTCTTGACATGTCAAAGTTTCTATTAATTATATAGTAAAATAGTGCTTCTACAATTTTGGAGTCCATACATTCCAAACAAAACAATATCCGTTCACCAATCGTAACCTCGTCTAATTCCTTTTAGGACTGTATCACAGGAAAATCTCTTCATCTATAATGGACTCTGCAGCTAAATGTGAATTCTACGTATCTAAATGCACCTCAGTATGTTATGAATTGTCTTGTGAGTTTCCGTGCATGCAAGCAATGAATCTAAATCAGTGTACCTCTTTGATTAAAATAATAAATGGTTTCTTCTTTTATCAATAGGAAGAGGTGCGAAGTTGATAGCTACAAAGTCAACCATTCAAGTCCAGCATACATTTATATTCCATTAACTTCCTCTCCTATTTTGTGAAAGGAATTGATAATGTTTCTTATTTGAATTAAAATTTTGTTTTGGACATAAGCTATTATATAAGATTTACAATTTACAATATGCAACCATAAATCAACCAAGAGCTAGTCCCAACAACTTAATTGGGAAACTAAGGGATATCCTAAGACATAGTTTCGCAACTCTAAAGTAATATCGCCATTATCGATTTCCCGTATCAAACTAATGTGATCATTTCCATTCTTGCGCGTTTATATAAAAGAATAAATCAAAAAATTACCAAATCTATAAAATAGGACGTTCATGCAAACATGTATGCATATAGAACAAACATGCAGTAAGAATTCAAACGTCACATTTCCCAAGTAATCACTAAAAACAGCATCCCTAGGGCAGAAACCAATCACCAAAGCAAAAATTTTCAATTATATCCAATTAAAATCAAATCTCTTCGAATCAAATAACCAAAAAACATCAACACATCTGAATTGAGCAATAAAAGGAAGAAATACCAGCCGATTCGCCTCAGGAAGCGAGAGCCACAGCTCGAAGAGCTTCTGAGCATAATCAGGATTGGCCTTGATCGCCAGAGGAGACACCTCCGGGAGCTGCAAGAGCTCGGCGTCCAAGGACACCAAATCAGCAACAACAAGTTCCATACTCATTGTGACGGCCTCGTACGTCTCATTCACAGAGCGAAAACCAGATCGGCGAGCGCGAGATTTAGAATTGAAGCTGGGAGGCCGAGGAGAGCAGAAAGAAACCCTAGATCTTCATTGTGGGGAGGTGATTTGAGGGAGAGAAAGAAGAGGTGGGGGATATTTGGGGAGCGAGAAAGTGAGAGAAGAAATAAATGGGAAAGTGAGAGAGAGAGATGCGATTTAAGAGGCGAAGTAGAGCTAGAAAATTGCAGAGATTTGAGTGAAGCGAAGAGAGAGAGAAAGAAAGAAATGTAAAATGGTACCTGAAATATGGTCTCTCTCTCTAACTAATCTCCATGTGCTTTGGGGTCTGAGAAACACGGTCTTCGTCACGTGCTTCCCGCGTGACCCGTGACAAATCACAAATGTCACATATTATCAATCATCAATGGTGCAAAGATTAACCGAACCGAACCGAACCGATCTCGTGGTAGCCGAAGATCAATCGAGATTTTAAATTGTGGCCGACTCTGAACCAATAAAAGTATACTCAATCGGTTAACAGATATTAAACAGTCAGTTTTAATTATAAACCGTAATTTGTAAATTGTTAACTATCAACAAGAGATCGGTCAATTTCGGTTCTTCGATTAACTATGCACAACCTATTAAGGTCCTGGCTTTAGGGGACCCTGTGCAAGGGTCTACTTTGCACTCCCTCAAAATCAGCCTTAAACAATACACGTTCATTTAACTTAAATACTGTAATTATGTTTGAAATTTCCTAACATGACCCGGTATAATTGAGTCATGTTATTTATATGGACAGTTAACATGTTTTGTTTACAATTATTGGTTAACCCTTAAAAGGGTTGTTATTATGGTTCCATGACCTATTCTAAATCAACTACACGAATTGATAAAGATTTATTCGACATAAACACTATTAAACTAAAACTCGCTTAATATTGCATTGTTGTTGTCTATTTTGGGAATATTACTATCTTATATATCTCTTGCACAAGCCAAAATATTATTTTAAAGCAGTAAACATTATATTTTTTTTAGTGTGTGTATATATATAACTATGTTTTTATAATTAATTATGTATTATGTAAATACAAATGGTTAAGGTTAAGGTAAAAAATACAATCAACTTTGTTATTCATATTTATGGCCTAGGGTTTTCTCTCTGCATACGAAGTAGCGGCGGCAAGGAGCTTCGGCCGGCGACAATCGTGACAGGAGGTTGGTGACGAAGTTTAGTGTCCAGATATCAGTGGTCTTTCCCGTTCATTGAGCGTGCTTAGGGTTTTCGATTTTTAGGTGTGGGCTTTAGAGAGCAGATTTGGTATAGGTGGTGTGGACTAGAGAAGCCGGTTGCAGATCGGACTGGTAGCACACTCAGAGCGGTCTCAGACGACGCACATCACAGCGGAGCCAGCGAACTTTTGGCAGGAGGGGTAGAA